>UESW01004375.1:0-83592 GCA_900491605.1 Calamus simplicifolius
AGGCAATTCTTCAGGGAAGACATCCTTAAACTCCGCTAGGATCTCAATTACTTCTGGGGGTTGTTCCTTTTGGACTGATTCATATATCTCTTTAGTGGTCAAAATCCAAACAGGATTACCCTAAGTGATGTCCTTTTCTAATTCCTTAGCTTTAATCAAATTAACTCTTGGCTTGCTATCCTTAAGGTTGCTAGATCCTTTCTTGATTGGGACCATAGATGGAGTTGGATGTATCACATACTTGTTCCCATTGTGTTTAAAAGAGCAGATGTTGGATTGACTAAACAAGGTGTGTTGACCCAATTATTGATTTTGATGATTAATAAAGGAATTGAGAATATTTATTTGATTACTAATGGATTTGAGAAGTGTTTTAGGAGTTAAAATTATTTGATCAATTTAAATGAATTAAGAAATGTTTTGAATCAATTGCAAAACTTCAATTTCAAAGTTTCAGAACCTAGAGTCGACACCTAGAATCCCTGGAGCTGACCCCATGGCCATTCAAATTTATTCTGATTTTTGATATGGTTCGGAGCCGACACCTAGAGTTTCGGAGTCGACACTTACAGTGTCTGGAGCCGACTCCGATGCGGGGACAGAACGTTGATTTTTTGAGCATCCTGGAGCCGACACACACAGTATTTGGGAGCCGACACCTGACGATGGCGAGCCGACACTTACTTTTTCGGAGCCGACTCCTCAACGAACTTGGAAATTTCTATTTTTGGAAAAACGATCTGGAGCCGACACCTGAAAAGTTGGAGCCGACTCCAACCTGACTGGGACGAAAATTTAAATGCCAGATCAGCTCTAACGGTAATATTTCCTTTTTACCTAATTTCTAACGGATATATTTTTAGGTACACTCCAACGGATAGTTTATTCCCAAAATGGTGTAAAAGAAATCTATAAAAGGGGAAAACATTGTTTGAAAAAGAGAGAAAAAAAGAAAAATTTCAAATCAAAAATCTGAGAAATGAGCCTGAAAAAGAGAAAACCTTCTAGCTCAAATCCTTCCACTCCAAAAAGCTCAAAGAGGAATCCAAGCGTTCAAATCAAAAAATCGGTGGATTTCCCAATTGAAGAAAAGCTTCGTTTCTTCCTTTTCAATCTTCTCAACTGCAACACTGTGAAGAATCGGAGCTGAGGCTTGATTCAATTCCAAAGGAAGAAGAGGAAAAGAAGAAAAGCTCAAAGCCAACCATCTTCAAATCAGGCTTTTCTAAACTTGTTTACTTTATTTGTATATTTGCTCATTGAGGAGCTTGTATTTAAACCTTATTTTGTTTTGCTAGTTCAATCAGGGATTGAACTAGTGGAGGTTGTTACCTCGGGTCAAGCTAGTTTAGCTTGACGTGTAGGGTTTTGTGCTGGTGAGCCCGAGTAAAACCAGCTGGGTTCGTTGTGATCCCGGAAAACAACAAGTTTGAGTTGTGAGCTTGTAAAACAACTCGGCTGTAATCTAGAGAGATTATAGTGTGGACCCAAGTGAATCTTGGGAGTGGACGTAGGTGTTGGATACACCGAACCACTATAAAATCTTGTGTTTGCCGTGCTTATTTCTCTATCTCTATCTCTCTTTTTTGCTTTATATTTGCATTGCTTAATTTCATTTGTCTTAAGCAAAATTTAAAAAAGTTAAATTTTTAAGAACCCAATTCACCCCCCCCCTCTTGGGTTGCCATCTGGGCCAACAATTGGTATCAGAGCAAGTGCTCATTTAGAATTTGATCTCACGATCAAGGGCTAAAGATCCTTATGGCAACACAAAGTGGTTCATTTGCTGAAGGTCATTCTACGAATAGACCTCCTTTATTTAATGGAACCAACTATTCATATTGGAAAGCTAGAATGAGAATATTCATTCAAGCTTCTGACTATGAATTGTGGGGAGTAATAATTAATGGACCTAGTACACCCACACACTTGTTGATGGCACTATTGTTCCTAAGCCCGAAAGGGATTGGAATGATAATGATAGGAGAATGGCACAACTAAATGCTAAGCCATTAATTTTATATTGTTCCTTAGACTCTAATGAATTCAACCGAATCTCAACATGTAATTCCGCAAAAGAAATTTGGGATAGGTTGGAAATTACCCATGAAGGAACAAACCAAGTAAAGAATCAAAATAAATATTTTGGTTCATAAATATGAATTATTTTACATGGAACAAACTGAAACCATCACATGCATGTTCACTAGATTCACTGATATTGTGAATGGTTTAAAAGTCTTGGTAAAATTTATTCTAATGCTGACCTTGTTCGCAAAATTCTTAGGTCACTTCCAAGACGTGGGAAGCAAAGGTGACTGCATCCAAGAAGCAAAGGACCTCAACACATTACCTTTAGAGGAGCTTCTAGGATCCTAATGACCCATGAGCTGACAATGAAGCAGCATGTTGAGGAGGAAGTCAAAAAAAGAAGACATGCCCTCAAAGGCTGCAGAAAATGGAAAGAGCAGCAGTGAAGTGAAGAAGATGATGATGAACAGCTCTTCTTGGCAAAAATTCAAAAAGTTTATGAGAAGAAAGGCCCTTCCACAAAAAGAAATTTGGAGCAAGATGGAAGGAGAAAAAGAAAAGGAAAGGACAAGGAAAGAGAAAGAGCCCTTGTATGTTATGAATGTAAAAAGCCAGGGCACTTTAGATATGATTGTCCTTTGCTGAAAAAGGCCTACAAGAAAGAAGAAAGCCTACATGGCAACTTGGACTGATGAATCTTCTTCGGAAGGAAGAACAAAAGGAAGTTGCCAATATCTGCTTCATGGCCAAACGACGACAATGAGGTAAGTTCTGAAAACCCAAATGATGAATTTACATTTGATGAAATGTTTGAAGCTTTCAATGAACTTTGATGATTTTAAATTTTGAAAAAGAAATATAAGTTTTGAAAAATGATAAACTTTAAAAGAAAAAGAAAATCTTACTAATGAAATTAAAATGCTGAAATTTGAAAAAAAAAAAATTTAAAAAGAAAAAGAATCAATTTCCAATGAAAATGAAATTAAAGAAAGAAGTTGAAAATATAAAATATTGTTGAGAAATTCACTTAAGTTCAAAAACTTAATTGATTTAGAATCAAAAAGCTTTTTGATAAAGCTGGTTTAGGTATAACCACTTAGGAAACAAAAATCTTTAAAAATTTTTGTAAAAGCCAACAAAGTAATATAATGTTAATGTCAATGTAACAAAAAGGTCATAAATCATTTGAATGCAACATAAATAATAACAACAAGTTAAATGTTAAAGCAAAGAAAATATGGGTTCCGAAAGGAACAATTTTTTTGCTACTAACCATGAAGGACCCAAGAAAGCTTGGGTACCTAAACATAAGTTTAATTATGTTGCAGGAATGTCTTGTAGCCAAAAGATCAAAGAAAAAGTGGTATCTTGATAGTGGCTGCTCAAGACATATGACGGGTGACAAAGATGAATTCATCACCCTTGAAGAAAAGAAAGGTGGAGTTGTTACGTTTGGCGATAACGGTAAAGGTCAAATTATGGGCCTTGGTAAAGTTCGCATAACTCCATCTACATTATTGATAATGTACTTTATGTTGATGGTTTAAAGCATAATTTAATTAGTATAAGTCAATTATGTGATAAAGGTTTTAATGTTTCATTTAAATCTTCTATATGCACTGTTTCTAATTCCATTGATGATAGCATTGTTTTTACTGGTTATAGACATGGCAATGTTACTTGTTGATTTAGACAAATTATCTAAGTAATCATTGCTTAATTGCTGACAATGCTAACATAAATGAATTGGTTGGTTATGGCATCGTAGATTAGGTCATGCAAGCACACACCTTATTTCAAAACTAATTAAAATGGATTTAGTTAAAGGATTACCTAAACTAGATTTTGAAAATAACAAAATATGTGATGCATGTCAATTTGGAAAACAAACTAGAAGTTCTTTCAAATCTAAAAATATGTTTCAACTTCTAGGCCACTTAGAGCTACTTCACATGGATCTTTTTGGACCAACTAGAACCACAAGTCTAGGAGGAAAGAAATATGGTCTAGTGATTGTAGATGATTATTCTAGATACACTTGGGTAATGTTTTTAGCTCACAAAGATGAGACTTTCTCGATATTTCTGAAATTCTTCAAGAAAGTCACAAATGAGAAAAAAACACTACCATAGTGTCTCTAAGAAGTGATCATGGAACTGAATTTGAAAATCACTTATTTGAAAATTTTGCTGAAAATGGAATTAATCATAATTTTTCAGCCCCTAGGACTCCAACAAAATGGTGTAGTTGAAAGGAAAAATAGAACCTTAGAAGACATGGCCCGTACCATGCTATGCGAAAGCAACCTACCAAAGTACTTTTGGGCGGAAGCTATTAACACGCATGCTACATCTTAAATAGAGCCTAATAAGACCAATATTAAAGAAAACACCTTATGAATTATGGAATGAAAGAAAACCAAATATAAAATACTTTCATGCATTTGGATGTAAATGTTTCATTCATAATAATGGTAAAAACAATTAGGAAAATTTGATGCTAAATCTGATGAAGGAATTTTCTTAGGATATTCAACAACTAGTAAAGCTTATAGAGTATTTAACAAGAAAACCTTAATTGTAGAAGAATCCATTCATGTAGTTTTTGATGAATCTTTAGCATCAAGTTCTGAAAAGATTGATGATGAGGAAGATACAAACATAATTGAAAAAGATCTTGAAAAACTTAATATTGAAGTATCTTCTGATCATGAACAAGAAGCTAAAGATGATGATTCACATAAGGACGATGATGTTATGATCATAATGATATAGATCTTCCAAGAGATTGGAGATATGCCTATAGTCATCCAAGGAATTGATTATAGGTGATCCATCTCAAGGAATAAGAACTAGATCATAATGAGAAATATAGTAATCATCTTGCATTTGTATCTCAAATTGAACCTAAAACTATTGAAGAAGCTGAAAAAGATAATAATTGGATGTTAGCAATGCAAGAAGAATTAAATCAATTTACTAGAAATAATGTTTGGACTCTTAGTTGAAAGACCTAAAAATCATTCAGTAATAGGATCAAAATGGGTTTTAGAAATAAATTAGATGAAAATGGCATAGTAATTAGAAACAAAGCTAGATTAGTTGCAAAAGGATATAATCAAGAAGAAGGTATTGATTTTGATGAAACTTTGCACCTGTAGCTAGATTAGAAGCCATTAGATTATTACTTGCATTTGCATGTCATATGAATTAACTTATTTCAAATGGATGTTAAAAGCGCATTTTTAAATGGATTTATAAATGAAGTTTATGTAGAACAACCACCAGGTTTTGAAGATCATGAATTTTCAAATCACGTTTTTAAATTGCACAAAGCTTTATATGGTTTGAAACAAGCACCTAGAGCTTGGTATGATAGTTAAGTAAATTTTAATTGAAAATGATTTTACAAGAGGAAATGTTGATAAAACACTATTTTTGAAAAGAAAAGAAAGATTTATTGTAGTACAAATATATGTTGACATATTTTTGGTGCTACTAACGATTTCTTATGTCAAGAATTTGCTAAGTTGATGCAGGGAGAATTCGAGATGAGCATGATGGGAGAACTCAACTTCTTCCTTGGACTCCAAATCAAACAAAGCAAAGAGGGAATCTTTCATCAACCAAACCAAATACACAAGAGAACTCTCAAGAAGTTTGGTATGGAATCAATAAACCCCTCGGAACTCCAATGAGTCCTTCATGCAAGCTGGACAAAGATGAAGAAGGTAAGAAAGTTGATCAAAATATTATCGAGGTATATCGGATCCCTTCTTTATTTAACAGCAAGTAGACCAGATATTATGTTTTCAGTATGTTTATGTGCTAGATTTCAATCTGAACCTAAAGAATCACACTTAATTGCTGTTAAAAGAATTTAAGATATTTAAGTGGAACTAAAAATGTAGGTTTATGGTATTCTAGAGACTCACATTAAATTAATTGCATATTCTGATTCTGATTATGCTGGATGTAAATTAGATAGAAAAAGCACAAGTGGTGCATGCCAATTCTTAGGAAGTAACTTAATCTCATGGTTTAGCAAAAAGCAAAATTCGGTTGCATTATCTACTGCTGAAGCAGAATATGTTGCAGCTGGAAGTTGCTGTGCTCAAATCCTATGGATTAAGAGACAACTTGAAGACTATGGTATCACACTTGATAAACACCATAAGATGTGATAACACAAGTGCAATAAATTAACTAAAAATCCAATTCAACATTCAAGAACAAAACACATTGAAATTAGATATCATTTTATAAGAGAACATGTAGCTAATAATGAAATTTGTCTTGATTATGTTAATACTGAAGAACAATTAGCTGACATATTTACAAAACCTTTAAGTGAAGAGAGATTTTGTTATCTTAGAGGAGAATTAGGAATTTGTGATCCTTTGGATGATTTTGAAACCCTAAGGAATGATATCTAGATTTCTATTAATTTTGTCTCAAATTTTAAGGACAAATTATCTAGTCATTGAATTTGATTCTTAAAAATTTTATCAAATTTTATTAATTTGACAAGTTTCAGATTTGAAAATTTTTTCTCTGAAACTGTCTTGGAGTCGACACTCAGTCGGAGGAGTCGACACCTCTGACTGTGTTCTCGGTCCCTGACCTTGGAGCCGACACCCGAGCCGACTCCAGTTCGAGCGCTGACTGTGTTAGCGATTTGGAGTCGACACCCGACTTTGCGGGAGTCGACACCTGGGATTCCAAAATTGATTTATTAGGGCAGAGTCGACACCTCGTCATTTCATAACTCTTCAAATCCTCCAAAACTCCAAAACTCTTCCAAAACCTTCCATCTCAAATTCCCTTCTTCAACCTTCCAAGATCCAATGGCACCCAAAAGGAGGGTTCGTGATTGGAGCGCCGGGTGACGGGAAGCGAGGCGACCCGTCGTGAGCCGACTCCAAGTGATTCCTCCACCGATTCAGACCCTCACTTCTCCTCAGGTAGATACCTTAGCCGGGAAGGTCATTACTATGGGAGAAAAGTTGATTTTGATTTATTTGAATCCGAGGGTTTTCTATTGGTAGGCAATTAAGGAAATGGGATGGGAAAAGTATGCTCTCTAGATGTTCCCACATCCAGCATTAGTAAAGAATTTTATAATTTGCTAGAGGAGATGGTGGTTTAGTAGCATGTTAGAGGAAAAGGATTCACCTTACTTTCAAAATTGGAAACTCCTAGCATCCCCATTTGGTTTAGCTGCTGATTGCACTGAGAGATCAGTTGCCCTATCAAGGATGTTAGGAAGAGAGTGACTGAGTTTGAAGAGATTTGCTAATCAGTTACCTTGGAATTGAGATTATTACACAACATTTGCAGTAGGATCTTGTTTCCGAAGACTGGAGATTTGAGTATGTCTCGGAGCGAGACATTGTTGTATGGATGTGTTTGATGGCAGCCCATCAATTAGCAGCATGATGATATTTTACATGGCAGAGGCTGGAGGAAAGAAGATCCCTACCCTATGGCATGATCTTAACTGGTTTCAGAAGCCAAGGGGTTGTAATTTTGATAATGAACCATAAGAACCTGAGACACACTGATTATTATAGTTTGGCAACTATTCATCGGATGGGATTTGAAAGTTAATGGTAGTGGGAAAGGAAAGGAAGATGAGAGAGAGAGACATTCCTTGCGAGGCTGGACCATCGACCATCTCCACATCCTAGAGTCCTTCCTGCTCCTGCCCCCCCATCACTTCATCACTTCTCAGGATTTTCAGACCTTCAAGTTAGAGCAACTTAAAGTTTTTGCTGCTCAGAAGGACTGAGTTTGACAATAAATTTATGAATTTAAAGAAACTCTTTATTCATTGATGATCGATTCAAAATTGAATCAACTCTTCTCTTCTAATCTTTAAGTGGTGATTTGAAGAATATTTTGAAGAACTTAAAGAGATTGTGGAGAACTTATTCAAAGTGCAATGCCGAGCTTCAAGATAAAATTTCACTGCTTGCACTTTGTTGATGAAAGACTAAAGACTATGTAAGCTTCAACTGAAGGAATGAAAGATTGTAGATCATTTAACAAATTATTGAACAAATTTCATGTAATGATGTAATGAATTTTGATGTAATTTTTGATGTAATGAAAGTTTAATTTTGATATAATGAGTTTTTGATATGATGATTTTTAATGTAATGAAATTGTGAATACTTTTGATGCAATGAAATTTTTTGATGTTTGTTGATTACAAAAAAGGGGGAGAAAGTTATGTGTATATGCATTCTTAAGAATTTGTTTGAAATTGAAAGCTTTGGCATAAATCTTAAGTATAATTGATAATTTGAACTTCATAGGGGGAGCTACCTCATTCAGGGGGAGCTAAATTTCCTTAAAAATTTAATTTAAGAATCTATGCATATACTCAATGTTTTTATAATCATCAAAAAGGGGGAGATTGTTGACCCAATTATTGATTTTGATGATTAATAAAGGAATTGAGTATATTTATTTGATTACTAATGGATTTAAGTGTTTCAGGACTTAAAATTATTTGATCAATTTAAATGAATTAAGAAATGTTTTGAATCAATCAAAATCAATTTCAAAGTTTCAGAATGGAGTCGACACCTAGAATCTGGAGCCGACCCCATGGCCAATTCAAAATCTGATTTTTGATACGTCCGGAGCCGACACCCAGAGTTTCGGAGTCGACACTTACAGTGTCTGGAGCCGACTCCGATGTGGGGACAGAACGTTGATTTTTTGAGCATCCTGGAGTCGACACCACAGTTTCGGGAGCCGACACCTGACGATGGCGAGCCGACACTTACTTTTTCGGAGCCGACTCCTCAACGAACTCGAAATTTCTATTTTTAAAACGATCTGGAGCCGACACCTGAAAAGTTGAGCCGACTCCAACCTGACTGGGAAAAATTTAAATGCCAGATCAGCTCTAACGGTAATATTTCCTTTTTACCTAATTTCTAACGGATATATTTTTTTCCAGGTACACTCCAACGGCTAGTTTTTCCCAAAAGGATTAAAAAAATCTATAAAAAGGGGAAAACACCCGTTTGAAAAAAGAAAAAAAAAAAGAAAAATTTCAAATCAAAAATCCGAGAAATGAGCCTGAAATCAAGAGAAAAGCTTCAAACTCAAATCCTTCCACTCCAAAAAGCTCAAAGAGGAATCCAAGGCGCTCAAATCAAAAAATCGGTGGATTTCCCAAATTGAAGAAAAAGGTTTCTTCCATTTCCAATCTTCTCAACTGCAACACTGTGAAGGATTAAAGCTGAGGCTTGATTCATCATTCCAAAGGAAGAAGAGGAAAAGAAGAAAAGCTCAAAGCCAACCATCTCAAATCAGGCTTTTCTAAACTTTTTACTTATTTGAATATTTGCTCAATTGAGGAGCTTGTATCATTGTAAAACATTCTTTTGTTTGTGCTAGTTCAATCAAGGGGATTGAACTAGTGGAGGTTGTTAACCTCGGGTCAAGCTAGTTTAGCTT
The DNA here is from genome assembly GCA_900491605.1 of Calamus simplicifolius. Taxonomy (NCBI): domain Eukaryota; kingdom Viridiplantae; phylum Streptophyta; class Magnoliopsida; order Arecales; family Arecaceae; genus Calamus; species Calamus simplicifolius. Next base: position 9,507 of record UESW01004375.1, read on the forward strand.
GAGTTTAGGGTTTTGTGCTGGTGAGCCCGAAAAACCGGCTGGGTTCGTTGTGATCCCGGAAAAACAACAAGTTTGAGTTGTGAGCTTGTAAAACAACTCGGCTGTAATCTAGGAGATTATAGTGTGGACCCAAGTGAATCTTGGGAGTGGACGTAGGTGTTGGATACACCGAACCACTATAAAATCTTTGTGTTTGCCGTGCTTCATTTCTCTATCTCTATCTCCTTGTTTGTGCTTTATATTTGCATTGCAATTAATTTCATTTGTCTTAAGCAATAATTTAAAAAAAGGTAAATTTTTTAAAGAACCAATTCACCCCCCCCCCCTCTTGGGTTGCCATCTGGGCCAACAAGGTGGCATCATGATCGTAAAGCCAAGGTTGACCTAATATATACTACTAACACCCATAGGAATTACATCATACCAGACCTTTTCCTCATAATTTTGCAATTTGATTAGTATTTGGCATCTGGACTTGATTGGGATAGAGGTGGAATCTACCCACGAGACCTTATAGGGACTAGGATGGGGAACTGTAGTCAATCCTAATGACTTAACTATATTGGCAGAGACAGCATTAACACAACTCCCGCTATCCACTATGATCTTGAGCACCTTATCTCCTATCTTAACAAAAGTCTGTAGGATGTTAGTCCTACACCAATCTTCCTGGTTCTTAGTTTGAGTCTAGGTCAAGATACATCTAACCACTCCTAGTAGGTCTTCAGACTCAAATATTTCCTCCTCTCCATCGTACTCATCTATCAGATGGGTATCAGCCTCATAGACCTCTCCCTTAGGCTCAACTAGGGACTCGGATTCAGTCTCAGGTAACTCATCTATATGAAGGGATCTGACTGGGCACTGGCTGATCATATATCCCGGTTTGTTGCATCTAAAGAATTTGATCTGGGGGTTGGAATTTCTTTGGACCTCTATAGATTTTCCCTTATCCTCTCTCTAGGGTATAGGGGTACTATTCTGGGGTCGACTCAACTCAGTTCAGCTTGTACTGGGTCAGCTAGTGTTGGGTCGACTCGGAAAGTCTGGCGGGGGTCTGAGTACTGGATAGGTCTGGATGACTAGGATAAGCCTGGCTAGATCCTGGATATGGGCTAGTGCTCTTGGTAGCCTCTGATCTATGATAGGGTGGCCCTCTCTGAAAACGTTCATAATCCCTAGCAACTTGGTAAGCTTCTTCTAAATCGTGTACCCTTCTTAGGTAGAGTTCTCTTTGAATATCTGCTTTCAGGCCATACCTAAACTTGGATAGGGTGACTTCCTCAGACTGAACGATATTATACCTCATGGTATACTCTTGGAATGTAGCAATGTATTCATTCACAATTTTACTATCCCGAATTAATCTCTGCCACTGGTCCAATAGGCTCTGTTCATATGATGTGGGGACATAATTGGACCTAAGTCTAGCCTTCATGGCATGCCAGGTGATTATGGGGTCTCTACCCTCTAATAATTGCCTTCGTTCTAAAGTGGCCCAGTATAACGTAGCCTGTCATACTAACTTGAGCTTGGCAAACTTAAACTTACTCTCTTCAAACATATCGTACCATCAAAGTACTGGTCCATCCCTTCCTCCCAATCTAGGTAGTTCTTAGGGTCCATAGAGCCATCGAAAGTAGGTGCTTTAAGTCTGACACTTCTAAGGGCTCTTTCTTCTTGGTCTATTGCCTCATGATTGAGTCTCCTAGGGAGGACATCTAGGAATGGATCAGGTCGAAGTGGTCTCCTAGGGTTTGGCCTTATGTAGAGGTCAGGCTATTGGGCTCTCATAGGATGAGGTGGGGTCTCATGATCAGACTCAGTGTGGGGCTCACAGGCTTCTTCTAGGATGCCCAACCTAGTTTCGACTTGATCGAACCTGGACCCTAATCTAGCCTCAGATTGCTTGATGTCTTGGTTCATTCGGGCTAGTTGTTCAGTGATGATCCTTAAGTGATCATCAATGTTTTGATTAGCCATGGGTTCAGCCTGTAATGGAGGTGGTGACGGGCAAAAAGATGCTCCTGATCTAGTGCACTGCAAGCACAATCAAGCATACACTCAGACTGACTCGGATTATGGTATGCTAGACCTAGTCATCCAGAGTAAAGGATTTGGCTTAATGCAAGCCAATCTAATAGTAACTCTTCAATTGGCCAGTTGGGACAGGTGGAAGGGGGAGGCTCATCCCGCAAATTGCAGGTGCCTAATTAGAATAACCCCAACACTCCGCTTATGTCGTTTGACATTTGACCTCCTTCTAGACATCAATTTTAGAGCACACGCCAGATTGATTTGTACTAGTCTCCTTCAGTACACTAAACCGAATGTTGGTGTCATTAGCCCTCTAGGGCAAATGTCAATTAAGTTGCTACTCAGTTTTAGATTAGAGGCTTGGGATCGGAATGCACGGGTGGTTGTTTTGGGCCAAGGAAGGGGTCTCAATCCCTCCCTTATCTGACATCAATAAAAGCCCTTAAGAGTAATTTAATGCAGATGAATGACATGTAAAACACAAACCATAATCCATAAATCTATAAATAGCAATAAATCTTTAAAAAAAATCACAAATCAAATTAAATCCTCAAAAATTAATAAAAATACCTTCAATTATATCGAATCCAGAGAAATAAATTTTGTAATAATTTTTTTATGTGTATGCAGCTAAAAATAATTCAATTGATAAAATCTCAAGAATTTTCATATTTTTTTATAAGTAATCAGGCATGCAATTAATTCACATATTGAATTAAATTCTCAGAAAATAACGAAAGTTTTTTGCTTTGATACCAAACTGATGCAGGATCAATTCGCATGTAAGTAATTTTTTTCTTTTTTTAATGATTAATGATTGCAGTTGATTATTCTCCCAAAGTATTAGCCTAAGAGGGATTCAAGAAAATTCACAGAAAATCCACACGTGAAATAGTTCCTAAAAAAAATAAAGAAGAATGACCGCCGAGGTTAAGAAGCCCCGATAGGGCTTGCTCTTCTACAATAAAGTTACTAGTAGATTAGAGGGTGTACCTGGAAAGAGGGGAAAGATCAAAGTGTTGAAGGGGTTGCTCTGCCTGGCAGATGCGCCCTAGATGACTAAGCCTTGAGCCCACGGATCTGCGGCCAAGTATACGCTATTCTGGATGACAATCGCCTTGAATCCTGGATTCGTAGCTACTAAGGGATCTGCAAGATCACCATACAAGGGTTAAAGAATTATAGAAAAATTTAGAATAGAGGTAAAGAGACAAGGAAGGAGTAGATAAAAGGAGAGGGCGGCCGAGGTTTCTCTTGGAGACTTGGGATGTTGGCACGCGCAGGAGGAGGGAAACAAGAGCGCCAGAGAACCAACTAACAAAAATCACAATAACTCAAAACTTGGATTAATTGATTAATAATAAAAGATACATCATTCATACAAGAGGGTCTCTTTTATAGAGCAAGAGACTTGGGGTCCAAGAAAATATAGATATGGAAAGAGAGAAAAAAAAGCGCCCTAGTCAAATTTGGCATGAAATCTGCAGCGTCCAGATAAGGAAGGTGATCTTCTAGATGCAATCAGCGGCAGCTCGATTCGGCATGAAATCTGTGGTATCCAAATAAGGCAGGTGATCTTCTAGATATGATTGAGATGCAATTAGCGGCAGCTTAATTTGGCATGAAATCTGCAACGTCTAGATGAGGAAGGTGATCTTGGAAAGCGATCAGATGCAATTGGCGGCAGCTTGATTTGGTATGAAATCGGCATCGGCCAGATGAGGAAAATGATCATCCAGATCGGGAAGGTTGCTTGTTCTTCTAGGTGGCATGTGGGCTGCTTGAAGTAGGTATGGCACCAACTTGAATTTAGCAGCTGCTCTGTCTGACTACGATGGCCTTGTCTTCTGCTCAATACTGATGTCTCCTCTTGTAAACTGATGAACTTACTACAGGACTCACATTAAAATAAACTGAACTGGATAGGACTCAATTTAGAATAAAATGAACTGGACGGGACTCAAAATAAACTAAACTTTATTTTACAACTCAAGACTTGAATCATAACTAATCAGATATCCACAGAGGGTTAAGAATCCTTTGCTTGATCCTGGTGCCCGCACCATTCCTAGGCGGCCCTGGCCACAGAAGCGATCCCTAGGCGGCCCCAAGGCGGTTCCTGGATGGTCTCAGCCTCCAAAGCGGTCCCTAGGCGGCCTCGAGCCGGTTCCTAGGTGGCCCCGACCATGGGAGATATCCCTAGGAGGCCCCAAGGTGGTTCCTGGGCGGCCTCGAGATGGTTCCTGGGCAGCCCCAGCCTTGGAAGCGATTCCTAGGCAGCCCCAAAGCGGTCCCTAGGTGGCCCCGAGGTGGTTCTTAGGTGGCTCCGGCCATGGGAGCGTCCCTAGATGGCCCCAAGGCAGTTCCTGGATGGCCCCAGCCACGGGAGCGATCCCTAGGCAGCCCCAAGGCGGTTCTTGGGTGGCTCGGCCTTGGAGGTAGTCCCTAGGCGGCCCCGGCCTTGGAGGCGGCCCCTAGCCATCCCTAAGCTGATTCCTAGGCGGCCTCGCCTACCAAAAGAGGTGTTGACGTCCTTTTTTGTCTCATCCTCATGGCTCATCCCAACTTCCCAGGTAAGCCTTCGCATGGATAGGGCCACCATCCTTGATCCCTAGGTTTAATAAGACAGGAATTGTCAGTTTCAACATAACCCCGAAAGATCACGACCCATCAAGCGACATCAATGACCCTGGCTAAATCAGCCTCAAAAGGTTATTATCTGCTATAAAGTGCCAATCACCTCGGGTCAGAAAAGCCACTAAGGCCCAAAAAGTCATTAGAAGAATTGAATGACCTGGCTAAATTAGCCTCAAAAGGTGATTATCTGTTGTAAAGTGTAATCATCTCGGGTCAGAAAAGCTACTAAGGCTCAAAAAGTCATTAGCAGAATTTAATGACCCTAGCTAAATCAGCCTCAAAACGTGATTATCTGTTGTAAAGTGCCAATCACCTCGAGTCAAAAAAGCCACTAAGGCCCAAAAAGTCATTAGTGGAATTTAATGACCCTAACTAAATCAACCTCAAAAGGTAATTATCTGCTGTAAAGCGCCAATCATCCAAAACCAAAAGATGCAGATCCAATCTGACCAGCTTTGACATTCTGTCCATAAAAAGTACTAACACATCATGAGATCCCGATCTTAGTGAGCAAGCCAGACAAACAGAAGAGGTTAATAAAAATAGGTAAGGGTAAGGAGAGGGGCAAGACTTATTCAATTCCAGCAACCCACCTCCCTAGAATTACTGTTGTGGTCATGGTCACTAACTTGAGCGTCGAATGGTCCCTGCCAGAATACCCAACCTTGGGACTTCCTGCAGGAATTGAAGATGAAGGAAGGACCCTGAAACTTCTTTGAAGCACCAATCAGCACTCAAGGACATCAGTTCAAGGTGATCGGGCATCATCAGATTGGTGCGATAGGAAGGGGGGATGGGTTTGCCTTTCTTCAAGTCTAATGGAGCCATCACATGTTTAGGAAGCTGCTTCTAGCTCCGCTGGGGGCATCCCCTTTGGACTGGCCCATCAGAGGCCAACTTTCCTACTTCTTCATCACCATTGATATCGGCCACCCCATAAGAGCAGCTGGCCAATCTCACTCAACAGGTCCAAACCCTCATTGGGGTGGTCCGTGAGCTGCAAGAACAATAGCCCGCAGCCGCTCAGCAGCGGGCCGGACCTTCTGTGCTGCCCATGATTGTTGCACCAGTTAGTCAACAGTCTACATACAGAAGATCCACCCAAAGGGAGTGTCATCATCGCCATGTTCCATCCAGGCACTATCATCAAGAAGCCTCCAAGAGATCACGGTCTCCCACTCTTCACTCTGGTAGCTATGGGCGAAGACGGGGAAAAGAACCTCGAGGTTCATATCATCATTAGTCTCATTACTCTTTCTCTTTATCATCTAAATTGGAAGGTGAGGACCCTAATGACCGGATGGAGAGGCGCCTGGAGGAGCAGGACCGATGCCTGGAAGAACTTGGTCAAAGGATTAACAACCACTCGGGGATGGAGTATGATACATGCCCCCCCCTTACCTGTCGGATTATGGAGGAGCCATACCTTACCAGTTCCGTCTCCCTCAGCTGGATTCTTATAACAGTACCACGGACCCTCTGGATCACTTGGAAAGCTACAAATACCTCATGCAAGTCCAAGGAGCAACCAATGCCTTCTATGCATCGCCTTCTCTGCTACCCTCTGGAAGGCCATGCATGCCCGGTATTCTCGGCTACTCCCACACAGTATTGATTCCTTTCAGCAGTTGGAAAAGGCATTTTTGGCATAGTTTGATGCCTGTCGAAAGATCCCTCGAGTGGCTAACAACATATTCTCCATTCAACAGAAAGAAGGTGAACCATTAAAAGACTTCATAGCTCAATTCAAGGTGGTAGCCCTCGAGGTGTATCATTTGGACGATGCTGTGGCCACCTTGGCCTTGAAGCAGGGACTCGTCCTTCTCACTTCACCTATTCTCTAGATAAGAAGCCCCCTAGTTCCTACGCCGAGCTTTTGGACCATGCATATAAGTATATTCGTGCTGATGAAGCTGACTTCACTTGAAGGAACGCTGATAGGGGAGCTAGCAAGAAACCAGTCTATGAAGAGCAAGCAGACTCCCTTCCAAGAAGCCTAAGCCCCTGCATTGGCCAGATAATCGACGCCAGAACTTGTCCTCCAAGGAGGAAACTTACACACCTCTCCTTGCCCTGAGGTCTCATATCCTTATGGAGATTGAAAGTGAGCCCTATCTCTAACGCCCTCCCCCGCTAAGAACAAATGCTGCTCGTGACAGAAGCCGCTACTATCATTTCCACCAGGATCACGGCCATGACACTGAGGAGTGCCACAACTTGAAGCATGCCATTGAAGAACTTATTCAAAGGGGCTATCTCAAAAAGTTCATCCAGAAGGAAGGATCGCCGACCATCCCAGCCTTGATTGGGCCCCCACCTGTTCAAGCCAACATTGACAACACTCCGACGGAGCAAACGGTAGGCATGCTTTCATGGGGAACTACTTCATCCTCTAAAAGGCCAAGGGAGAGTGAGGGGATAGAAGATGTAAATCCCTTTCTTCAAAGGGAATTAGAGGGGAGGGGCAATTTGAATGATGATGGCATAGTGTCTCTATGATGATCGCCAAGCATCCTATAAAAAGTATACTTGTAGACAGTGGAAGTTCAGCAGACATACTTACCTATGATGCTTTTGTTTGGATGGGTTTATCCTTTGATTCTCTACAACCTATGATCACTCCCCTAGTCGGCTTCACGGGAGACTCAATCAAAGTTGAGGGCGAGATCACCTTGCCGGTCATGGTAGGATCACCACCATATCAAAGTATGGTTCTAATGAGGTTCTTAGTGGCTCGGGTACCGTTGGCATATAACGTTATACTCGATCGGCCTGGATTGAACCTCTTGGATGCAGTCATATCCACCAAGCGCCTACTCGTGAGGTTCCCTACTGATCGAGGGGTCAGCGAGATGCACGGGAAGCAAAAACTTGCACAGATATGCTATCATATGGCTCCTAGCCCTCAGAAAGTGATGACTCCCTCGACTCTGGTGTTGTTCGACCCCAGGGAGTCTAAAAGAAGAGGAGAGTCAGCTGAACGCCTGCTATCTTATCCACTGGGGGATGATCCTATAAAAACTATGCAAAAAGGTGAACTTCTTCCTTTGGAAATGAAAAATAAACTCCTCACCCTCTTGCGGGCCAATTCAAAAATTTTTGCATGGTCTGCATCAGACATGCTCAGTATTCCTCCAGAGGTGATAACTCATAAACTCAATGTTGATCCAAAGTGTCGGCCCATTCGCTAAAAGAAGAGGAGTTTTGCCCCGAACGATAGAGAGCCATAGATGAAGAAGTCAACAAACTGCTCGCCGATGGCCACATTCGAGAGGCTCAATATTCAAATTGGTTAGCCAATGTAGTTATGGTCCGAAAAGCAAGCGGAAGTTGGCAGATATGCATCGATTTCACTGATCTTAATAAGGCATATCCCAAAGATAGTTTTTCCTTTCCATGGATTTACTAGCTGATGGACTCCACATCTGGACATGAGCTCCTCAGTTTTATGGATGCCTTCTTCAGATATAATCAAATAAAGATGGACCCATTGGATGAAGAAAATACCTCCTTTATCATGAAGAAGGGCATCTACTATTATAAAGTAATGCTTTTCGGGCTGAAGAATGCTGGAGCCACCTACCAGAGGTTGATGAATAAGGTCTTTAAAGATTAGATTGGGTGCAACATGGAGGTGTATGTGGATGATATGATGACTATGAGCACCACATTGCCATCCACATGGCTGACCTGGAAGAAACATTTGACAATCTCCAGAGCCATCAGATTAAGCTCAACCCCCATAAGTGTGCCTTCGGCGTGACTGCTGAAAAATCCTTGGGTTTCTTAGTGACCCAACAGGAGATTAAGGCAAACCCAGAAAAGATCTAGGCTATTCTTAACATGCGGCGACCGGCCAACAAAAAGAAAGTGCAGCAGTTCACTGAAAGAATAGCCGTCCTGAGCCGATTCCTATCTAGATCAGCTGAGAGGTGCTTACCCTTTTTTAAAGCTCTACGCAAAGTTGATGGCTTCGAGTGGACGGATGGCTACCAAAGAGCCTTTGAGGAACTAAAGGAATTCTTGTCCACACCGCCGCTACTATCGAAGCCTAAGGAAGAAGAAAAGCTTTTTATCTATCTCGCCACCACTTCGGAGGTAGTTAGTTCTGTCTTGGTCCAGCTCAACCCGATGCGGCACAGAAGCCTATTATTATACTAGCAAAGTGCTTCATGATGCGGAGGTACGGTACTTAAGAATGGAGAAGATTATCTTTGCTTTGATCGTCTTGCTCAGTGCCTCCGACCATACTTCCAAGCCCATCCAATCGTGGTGCTCACATACCAGCCTCTCAGAACTATTTTGGCTCATCCTGACACCTCGGGTCACTTGGCAAAGTGGGTTGTTAAGCTGGGGGAGTTCGATCTTTCGTTCCAGTCCCGGTCTGCCCTCAAGTCCCAAGTGCTGACGGACTTCCTAGTAGAATGCACCTGGATGGACAAGCAGATTGACGACATACCCATGAAGTGCCCAGCTGCTGAGGAGGATTCGGCAGAGGCTTGGATTCTTCATGTTAATGGTGCCTCTAACTCTCAGGGAAGTGGAGCGGGCCTCATCCTGGCAAATCCGGAAGGCATAGTCTTGGAGTATGCCCTTCGATTTCTTTTTAGGGCTACTAACAATCAAGCCGAATACGAAGCCTTGTTGGCCGAAATAAAGCTTACTCAAGAACTTGGAGTGAAATGCCTCAAGGCCTTCACCGATTCCCAGCTTGTCTTTGGACATATCATTGGAGAGTTTGAGGCTCGCAACCCTACCATTTTTCGATACTTAAATAAGGTCAAGTCGCTAACCTCATTACTGGATTATTTTACCATTAGCTACATCCCTCAGAGCGAGAATGCCAAGGCCGACATATTATCACGGCTAGCCACTTTGGCGGATGATTGTTTGGGAAGAACGTATGTTGAACACCTGAAAAACCCAAGTATCGATTCAATGGAGAAATTTGTACCAGTCATGCAAGAGCCAACATGGATGGATGCATACATCCATTATCTTATCGATGGCACTCTCCCTGCTGACCCTGCAGAAGCTAGATTGCTCAAGTGGAGGTCAACCAAGTTCGTGTTGCTGAATGGGCGCCTATATAGGAAGTCTTTTTCTCATCCCCTTCTCAAGTGCATTGGCCCAGCAGATGCCAATTATGTTCTCAGGAAAATTCATGAAGGCATATATTGGAATCATATGGAGGGCAGGTCTCTGACGCATAAAGCTCTCCACCAGAGATATTATTGGCTCACTATGCGGCAAGATGCCAAGTTCAGAAATGCGGCACGATGCCACTAAGTTGGTTCAGAAATGCGACCGTTGCCAGCGGCACTCTAATATCCAGCAGCAACCAGCTTCTCAGTTAAATCCACTCTTTTCCCCAGGGCCCTTCGCTAAATGGGGGATGGATCTACTCTGGTCTTTACCCCTGGCTTCAGGGCAGCAAAGGTTTTTATTGGTCACCATTGACTACTTCACTAAGTGGGTCGAGGTCGAGGCATTAGCCAAGATCCTTGAAAATAAGGTGAGGACATTCTTTTGGAAATCCATCATCTGTCGGTTTGGTCTGCCCCATACCGTGATCACCGACAACGGTCGCCAGTTCGATAATTCGGCATTCAAGGCCTTTCATGCCGAGCAAGGCATATGCCACCAATTCACTTTGTTGGACATCCACAGGCTAACGGAGAAGCAGAAGTTATGAATCAAACCATCCTTCAAGGACTTAGAACTTGACTGGATGAACTTAAGGGCAAATGGGTGGAGGAGCTCCCAAGTGTATTATGGGTGTATCATACTCCCGGGCAGGCGCAAGAAACCTCCAGTGGTTTAAATCTTAGGTTCTCGGTGGCTCTGAGTCAAACTCCCAGGCCGGTGCGATAAACCTCCATGAAAGTTTTTAAAAGGATCTCGGCGGTCTCGAGAACACGAACACCCTGGACCGGCGCAAGAAACCTCCGGTGATTCATGTCTTAGCTTCTTAGCGGCACCGAGTCAAACTTTCGGGTCGGCGCAAGAAACCCTCGTGAAAGTTTTTAAAAGGATCTCGGCGGTCTCGAGAATACGGACACCTCGAACCGGCGCAAGAAACCTTCGGTGGTTCAAGTCCTAGGTTCTTAGCGGCCTCGAGTCAAACTTGCGGGCCGGCGCGAGAAACTCCCATGGAAGTTTTTAAAAGGATCTCAGCGGTCTCGAGAACACTGACACCCTGGAGTGGTGTAAGAAACCTTCGGAGGTTCAAGTCCTAGGTTTTCGGCGGCCCTGAGTCAAACTCCTGGGCCGGCGCAAGAAACCCCCGTGAAAGTTTTTAAAAGGATCTTGGCGGTCTCGAGAACACGACACCTTGGACCGACGTAAGAAACCTCCAGTGATTCAAGTCCTAGGTTCTCAGTGGCCGCGAATCAAACTCCGGGCTGGTGCGAGAAACCCCCGTAAATGTTTTTAAAAGATTCTCAGTGGTCCCGAGAACATGAACACTCCGGACTGGTGCAAGAAACCTCTGGTGGTTCAAATCCTAAGGTTCTTAGCGGCCCCAAGTCAAATTCTTGGGCCGATGCGAGAAACCTCGTAGAAGTTTTTAAAAGGATCTCAACAGTCTCGAGAACACGGACACCTCGGGCCGATGCGAGAAATCTCCGATGGCTCAAATCTTAAGGTTCTCGGCGGTCCCGAGTCAAGCTTTCAGGCCGGCATGAAAAACCCCAAAAAATCCCATGAGAACTACAGGTTAAGCTGACCGCTTCTTAAGTATACTCACAGAAATAGAAGTATTTTATCAAAAGCCAAAGGTCAAAACATAATTGCCTAGAAAGTCAAAATACTGCTAACGAAGAAGTTATGAGATTCAAACAATGGATGAAATTATCAAAAATACTTTTTCATCAATCTCATTGTCATACAAAAGACTAGCTTCGGTCACATTGCAAGATTTAAAAAAAAATCAAAAACAAAAACAACAAGAAAGGAACTAAAACTAAGGCTCGGCGGGTCCCGGCCCGTCCTCGACGTCCTCATCTATGGGTTGAATATCCTCGAGGCCGCTCAACTTGTAAACTCGAAGGATTTTCTCCTTACATTTTTCAAAGCCTTGAGCGTAGGCATCAATGGCTGCCTCGCTACACTCGGTGGAAAACTCGGTGGAACCCTTATAAAGTTCCATGGCACTTCGAGCTCGTTGATCGGCAGCGCTGACTCGGACTAAGGCTTCAGCTTGGGTGGCTGCCACCTTCTCCTTAGCCTGAGCTTCGACAACAGCCAACTTGGCCAGCGTTTCCCAAACCTCCTCCTCGGCAGAAGCCAACTTCTCCATGGCGGTTCAGGCCTCAGACTCAGCCGCATCCGCCCTATCATCCACCGCGTCTGCCCTATCTTTGGCCTGACCCACTTTAAGGAGGGCACTTTCTAATTTTTCTTCTGTTGGCCTCAGCCTTGACATGGCTTTGGCCAATTTGGCCTCAGCAACTCTGGCCTTCCTCTCGGCTTCCTCGGCCTATGCCTTGAAAGATCGGCCCTCCTTCTCAGTGGTCCGTAATGCGCCGGACACTGCTGCTTCTTGAGCCTTGACCTCAGATAATTCCTGGGTCAGCTCGTCAACCCAAGCCTTGAGAGAATCTAGCTTGGGTTATGCATGTTTTTGACTGCTAGAACCTTCGATGCAAGCATCCCGAAGAACAAAAGCACTATTGGACACCTGTGCACATCGAAAGGTTAGAATATAACTATACTTAATCGAAGAGGATGGGATTAACGCATTTACCTGGAGGATAGCAGTGAAGAAGGTATCAAGAGACTTTTTTAGCGACTGACATTGAAGCTCATCCTGAAGGGTAGGAAGGGTCGAGCGACTTAGAAGGCACTCTGCCTGGCGGCCTCGACGTGTCATGGTGGTTCCGGATGGTCGGCTCGGAGGGACGTTGTTGGACGACGCTCCCACCTTCTCCGACAGCAGGTGAGCACCTAAAAGATGGTCATCCCCAGCTTCTCTCAGCGGGGGTGTTGCTGCTCTTGCCTTTAGCATGACCTCACCCTCGGGTCTAGCGAGGACCGAGGACCTTTCTCTCAACGACTCCTCCTGAGTCTCCGTCAGAGGAACCACTGTCACGAATGTCTCAGTAGGGGGATCCTCCCTTCCCGATTCCCCCATTAGTGTGACCTCGGGATTAGTAGACGAAGCCACGTGGGTTCGAGATGACTCACCCTGCTCTGCCCGCCGAGGTCTCTTGGGTGCCACTCTCATCAGATCGCCGACGGCCCTCTATCTCTTCTTGAGAGCCTCTGCGAAGAAGTTAGCAGAGAACCTCATCTCTGTACAAAGGAATATAGATTTAAAAAAAGAAAATGGCTGGCAGCCGAAAACCGAAGACGGTGACTCTGGCGCTGCGAGGGCTTCATGGAGATTGTCCTCCAACAGCAACTCTGAGGAGGGACGACAACAGCAACTCTGGCGCTGCGAGGGCTTCTAGAAAGAGGTTTCCATATAAGTGAACATTTCTTTTTTAATTTTTCTGATATGGGACTAAAGGTTCTCACAATTTTTTATTCACACAAGGAGGAGGTAATGGACTTTCAAGACCCATTAGGGTATTCAGGCCTATTAGCCCATTAACCCAATAATCTCCTCAAACTTAGTAGAGAGAAAGAGAGGAGATCGTGGAATGAAAATGTAACGCGTCAAAAGTTCATCTGGCCTAATTAATTCTTAGCGGACCAAAATTATATGATCCAAAAATTTAAGTAAAAATTAATTGATAGTATGTGAACTTGAGTTATAAACACATAGCACTTTCTTTTCTATTCAATATGTAACTATTGTTGAGGCATTACAATATTTTCCTCATATAATATGACGTTCTCATCACACGTCATAAGTTAGCCAGAATCTGTCTTTAAATCAGATCGTTGGTATTGCAAGGGTGGCTTCACGTCGTGATAGAACTACTACCATCCCATAAGTAGCTTTTTTCTTATGCTCAATATTTTCGCACATTTGTTTCGGCTCTGATACCATTTGTAATGCTAAGCATATCTATTAGTCCAATTAATTTTATTAGCAAACTAAAACTATATGGCAAAAATTAATTGATAGCCAATGAACTTGAATTATAAATACATAACACTTTTATTTTTTCATGCAATGTGAAACTATTATTGAGGTATCATAGTAGACAGAGTTCACTCCAATTTTTGTCGACGACCTCTCACCAACTCCCTCTATTGCTGTCTCTGTTCAGTTTATCTTCCGTAAGTAGTCTAGCAACTCTCAATTCCGCTTGCGCAAGACGAGCTCTCTCAAAACCTCCCTCCACCTTGATCTCTATGGTGTCCATGTTAACATATCAATGGTTCGGTTTAAGAAGGCCGGGCTAGCATCAAAAGAAAGGTAGAGGGCAGAGAGAGAAAAGACAGGGAAACAGGGGCGGTGGGAGTGGAGATTGAGCTAGAGGACAGAGAGAACGACGCCGCCAGCGAGGAGCGAAAGAGAAGCTTGACGGTCTGGTTCGTGGGGCTCATTTAGACCAGCCGGGCGGTCATGGCGGTGGCTGGAATGGGGCGGTGACGGGAGAGTAGATGACATGGTTGGCGGAAGCAAAAGGTGGCTTCGAGTGAGCCATTGGTGCTAAAGGGATCTTATAGGTGGAGCGGTGGCCTAAGGTGGAAATGATGGATGGCCAATATAGGTTTATTGTTTACCGGAAAAGACTTTGGTGCAGTAAGCGGATTGCGCCGCTCTTTTTTTTTATTGTTCAATATACATACTATATTTATTAAAAAATATTAAATTAGCTTTACGATATTTCGATGAAAAAATTATGATACCTCACTTATATGACATCGTAGTTATAAAATTATGACACACATTCAGAAACATATCTATACATAAATTCTGTTGCTGCCAAATCACTTGCGATGAACGTCGGGTGAGCTGAGATCTCCGCAGGCCTTATGGAATGTAGAGAGGTCACCGTCTTCCTTCTAGAGCCTGCAAAAAGTCCCGGACCGGTGGTTCCGGTGGGGACCCTCCGACACCCAAGTCAGTGGGTTGTAGAACAGGAATGTTGTATGAATAGAGCTTGAGAGAGAGAGAGAACTAGAGATCCCCCTGCATTGAGCTCGGGTCCTGCTCTTATACCTGTCTGGGGTCCCGTTTACCTCGTTCCGTTGGAACGGTCGAATCTTCCTCGTTGGGATAAGTTTCTCCGAACGGCAAGTGGTTAAGCTGTTGCTGGATGAGGGCCGCTTGTAGCGGTAACTGCTGAATGTGCTAACACTTGCCTGTGATTTTAGTGAGCGAGGTACACGGCAATAGACCTCGAATCACGGAATCTGTTGCATGAGACAGGTCATTGTGCATGCGAAAAAGGTGTCAGGTTAGGACCGAAGCCGTTGTTGGAGGCCGGCACTGGGGGTCAACGCTGGAGGGCGACGCTGAAGGCCGATGCTGGAGGCCGACACTTGAGGCCGGCGCCAAAGGTCAGCGCTGGAGGCCGCTGCTGGAGGCCGATGCTGGAGGCCGACGCTGAAGGCCGGAGCCAAAGGCCAGCGCTGGAGGCCATCGCTGGAGGCCGGCGCTGGAGGCCGGAGCCAAAGGTCAGCGCTGAAGGCCGTTGCTGGAGGCCGATGCTGGAGGCCGACGATGGAGGCTGGAGCCAAAGGCCAGCACTGTCGCTGGAGGCCGGCACTGGAGGCCGACGCTGGAGGCCGGAGCCAAAGGTCGGCACTGGAGTTCTATTTCTGGGTTTTGCTGTCACATTATTACACCCCTCGCTGTGAGCGTTTAGGGGTGTAATGAGTGTGTTACCTGGTCAAGGTCCCTCTTACCCTCTTTATAGGTGCTTAGAGTTTGTCACTAGTTGAGGCCTTGTAATGATGACCTTGATGGGTGAAGTGTCAGAGCTGATGTCTGTGAGGCATGGGGTTCTACCACTTGTCAGAGCATTTAAGGTGATGGCAGCAATGGCAGAGCTTGCTTCCTTCTTTGATATGTCAGGACTGCAGGTCAAGTCCCATCAAGGTGGGTGGCTGCAGCTGGTTGGTGGGTCCTGTTCCACCGAAGAGGGGAAAGCAGGGGCCGTCCTCCTAGGCCAGGAAGTGCCGGGGCGGGGCCGGCCAGGAGGGGTTCTACCACTTGTCAGAGCATTTAAGGTGATGGCAGCAATGGCAGAGCTTGCTTCTTCTTTGATAGTCAGGACTGCAGGTCAAGTCCCATCAAGGTGGGTGGCTACAGCTGGTTGGTGGGTCCTGTTCCACCGAAGAGGGGAAAGCAGGGGGTCCTCCTAGGCCAGGAAGTGCCGGGGCGGGGCCGGCCAGAGAGTGCCGGGCCGCTTGGCTTGGACACGCCGGGGCCGGCTAGGAAGGTGCCGGCCATGGAGCCGCCGGCCTTCGAGGTGCCGGCCTTGGAGCTGTTGGCCTTGGAGCTCTCGGCCACGGAGCTGTCGGCCTTGGAGCTCTCGGCCATTGAGCTCTTGGCCACGGAGCTGTCGGCCTTGGAGGTGTCGGCCTTGGAGCTGCCGGCCTTGGAGCTCTCGGCCATGGAGCTCTCGGCCTTGTAGCTGTCGGCCTTGGAGCTTAGAGCAATTGTGTGCGCGTGGCTTTGAGGCCATAAATGCTACCGTGGCCGAAGGGTCCTTTGGAGGCCAAAGGGGGGCTCCGTCGGTTTCCTTCCCTTACGGTTCTCTAACGGCGTTGGATCAGCCACATCAGATGCCACCTCGCCCCTAAGATGAAGCGGGCCTACCCCAGCAAGGCGAAAGGGGCATTACCTCCCAAGTGGCTGATCCCCACCTGACTTGGGTCTTCAACTTTTGACATGATGTTTGGATGTGGGTCCCCGTCCACATGCCATGGAGGCGGAGAGCCAGTGAGGCCGCAATGATGCTCCTGAGGCAGAGGGAGCCATTGAGCCTTTTCGTAGATGTTTGCCTTTGCGTCGTGTTTGATGTCGACGTCGATTACAGGCTTGAGAGCTTGGGAGCGGATGCCTGTCAACTATGAGCTAGGGAGTTGGCTTCTCCCAGCTGTGAGTTGTCTTGGGGCTTCAGTTATATGTTGCAAGTGTGTAATTTAAACAAAGGTAATACCCGATTGTACGTTGGCCGTTGATACAAAGTTGAGGCCGTTGAGGCTGAAATAAAGCCGTTGAGGCTGTAACGAAGCCGCTGAGGCAAAGTTGAGGCCGTCGAGAGCCTTTTGAACCCCGGAGGATGACCCGAGAGTCGCTGGGATTCAACCATGCTCAGGAGCCTTTAACCCCGAAGGGTGACCAGAGAGTTGAGTGGTAGGTGCCTTTTCACCCCGGAGGGTGACCTGAGGGTACTTGGACCAAGCTCTTTAAAGAAATTGGTCTCCTTCCGCAGAGTTGATGACCTGCCCCCCATGGAACCGTGTTGATTGAAGGCGGGGGGGGGGGGAGGGGACCAGTGCTGAAATCCAAGGGCAGCTGGAATGGAATCCGCAGGAGGTCTTGGGCTTGGATTGCCGACGCGGAGCCAGGCTTGAGTGTCGAGGGGAGACTCGGGCTTGAGTGTGCCGATGTGAAGCCGGGCTTGGAGGTGCCGACGCGGAGCCGGGCTAAGAGGTACCGATGTGGAGCCGGGCTTGAAGGTGCCGACGCGGAGTCGGGCTTGACTGTGCCGATGCGGAGCCGAGATTGGAGGTGCCGACGGAGCCGGGCTTGAGTGTGCCGATGCGGAGCCAGGCTTGGAGGTGCCGACACGGAGCCGGTCTTGACTATGCCGACGCTGGGCCAGTCTTAAGTTGCCGGTGCGGAACCGGTCTTAAGTGCCGACGGCGAGCCGATCTTGGTGCCGGCGCGGAGCCGGTCTTTGGTGCCGGTGCGGAACCGGTCTTTTTTGCCGACGCGGAATCGGTCTTAAGTTGTCGGTGCGGAACGATCTTTTTTGCTGACACGGAGCCGGTCTTAAGTTGCCGGTGCGGACCGGTTTTTTTGCCGACGCGGAGTCGGTCTTAAGTTGCCGGTGTGGAACCGGTCTTTGGTGCCGACGCGGAGTCGGTCTTTGGTGCCGGCGCGGAGCCGATATTTGTGCCGGCGTGGAGCCGGTCTTTTTGTGCCGACACGGAGCCAGTCTTTGGTGCCGACACGGAGCCGTCTTTGGTGCTGGCGCGGAGCCGGTCTTTGGTGCCGGTGCAGAACCGGTCTTTTTGTGCCGACGCGGAGCCGGTCTTAAGTTGCCGGTGCGGAACCGGTCTTTTTACCGACGCGGAGTCGGTCTTAAGTTGCCGGTGCGGAACCGGTCTTTGGTGCCGGCGTGGAGCCGGTCTTTAGTGCCGATGCGAAGCGGTCTTTGGTGCCGGTGTGGAGCCGGTCTTTAGTGCCGACGCAGAGCCGGTCTTTGGTGCCGACGCGGAGCCGGTCTTTGGTGCCGGTGCGGAACGGTCTTTTTGTGCCGACGCGGAGCCGGTCTTTGGTGCCGACGCGGAGCCGGTCTTTGGTGCCGGTGCAGAGCCGGTCTTTGGTGCCGACGCGGAGCCGGTCTTTGGTGCCGGTGCGGAGCGGTCTTTTTGTGCCGACGGAGCCGGTCTTAAGTTGCCGGTGCGGAACCGATCTTTTTGTGCCGACGCGGAGCCGGTCTTAAGTTGCCGGTGTGGAACCGATCTTTTTTGTCGACGCGGAGTCGGTCTTAAGTTGCCGGTGCGGAACCGGTCTTTTTTGCCGACACGGAGCCGGTCTTAAGTTGCTGGTGCGGAACCGGTCTTTGGTGCCGGCGCGAAGCCGGTCTTTGGTGCCGGCTCGAGCCGGTCTTTGGTTCCAGCGCAGAGCCGGTCTTTGGTGCCGGTGCGGAACCGGTCTTTTTGTGCCGACGCGGAGCCGTCTTAAGTTGCCGGTGCGGAACCGGTCTTTTATGCCGACGCGGAGCCGGTCTTAAGTTGCCGGTGCGGAACCGGTCTTTTTTGCTGACGCAGAGTCGTCTTAAGTTGCCGATGGGAACCGGTCTTTGGTGCCGACGCGGAGTCGGTCTTTAGTGTCGACGCAGAGCCGTCTTTGGTGCCGGCGTGGAGCCGGTCTTTGGTGCCGGCGCGGAGCCGGTCTTTTTGTACCGATGCGGAGCCGGTCTTTGGTGCCAGCGCGGAGCCGGTCTTTGGCGCCGACGCGAGCCGGTCTTTTGAGACGCCAATGCGAGGTTGGTCTTGAATGCTAATGCAGAGTCGGTCTCCCTGCATGACATTTTTAAGTATCAATGAAAGAAATACTATCTTAAGTGCAGCGTACTTAGCTCTTATGGCACCCTGTTTTTCCTTCTACAGACTTGAGCGCTCCCGCTGGTGGTCTACCCCTCGGGGAATCAAATTGGCTGAAGTAGAGGTACCGCTGCCCTTAGGGCCTCCCTCTGTGTCGCCGTCCATAGGAGAGAAGGCTGCTTGGGCGGCGAGTGATGGCTCTCTGAGCTTTAAGTCATTGGTGAGATTGAGGATGGTGGACCTCTTGCTGGGAAGATTCCCAGCGGGACAAAGGATGGCTGGCCTGAGCAGCGAACCAAGAGCAAGCGGAAGCCTTTGCTCGTTGTTGTGCGGTCTTGAGATGTTGCTTCTGATGCTTCTGCTTAGCTCACTGAAGGTACCCCCCAGCATAAGTGGTGAAAGATTTTTGGATTTTTTTTTTTCATCCCTACCTTTATGATCCACCATTTTGATTAAAGGGGGACGAGAATCTAAAAACTAGCATCGCTGATCTGCCGCCCCCTTCTAGCATGCCAATCTGTTGCTGCCAAATTACTTGCGATGAACGTCGGGTGAGCTGAGATCTCCGCAGGCCTTCTGGAATGTAGAGAGGTCACCGTCTTCCTTCTAGAGCCTGCAAAAAGTCCCGGACCGGTGGTTCCGGTGGGAACCCTCCGACGCCCAAGTCAGTGGGTTGTAGAACAGGAATGTTGTATGAATAAAGCTTGAGAGAGAGAGAGAGCCAGAGATCCCCCCTGCATTGAGCTCGGGTCCTGCTCTTATACCTGTCTGGGGTCCCGTTTACCTCATTCCATTGGAACGGTCGAATCTTTCTCGTTGGGATAAGTTTCTCCGAACGGCAAGTGGTTAAGCTTTACCTCGTTCCGTTGGAACGGTCGAATCTTCCTCGTTGGGATAAGTTTCTCCGAACGGCAAGTGGTTAAGTCGTTGCTAGATGAGGGCCGCTTGTAGCGGTAACTGCTGAACGTGCTAACACTTGCCCGTGATTTCAGTGAGCGAGGTACACGGCAATAGACCTCGAATCATGGGATTTGTTGCATGAGACGGGTCATTGTGCATGCCAAAAAAGGTGTCAGGTTAGGACCGAAGCTGTTGTTGGAGGCCAGCGCTGGGGGCCGACGCTGGAGGCCGACGCTGAAGGCCGACGCTGGAGGCCGACACTGGAGGCCGGCGCCAAAGGTCAGCGCTGGAGGCCGTTGCTGGAGGCCGACGCTGGAGGCTGGAGCCAAAGGCCAGCGCTAGAGGCCGTCGCTGGAGGCCGGCGCTGGAGGCTGACGCTGGAGGCAGGAGCCAAAGGTCAGCGCTGGAGGCCGTTGCTGAAGGCCGATGCTGGAGGCCGATGATGGAGGCCGGAGCCAAAGGCCAGTGCTGGAGGCCGGCACTGGAGGCCGACGCTGGAGGCCGGAGCCAAAGGTCAGCTGGAGGCCGTTGCTGGAAGCCGACGCTGGAGGCCGGCGCTTGAGGTCGGCACTGGAGTTCTATTTTTGGGTTTTACTGTCACATCATTACACCCCTCGCTGTGAGCGTTTAGGGGTGTAATGAGTGTGTTACCTGGTCGAGGTCCCTCTTACCCTCTTTATAGGTGCTTAGAGTTTGTCACTAGTTGAGGCCTTGTAATGATGACCTTGATGGGTGAAGTGTCAGAGCTGATGTCTGTGAGGCATGGGGTTCTACCACTTGTCAGAGCATTTAAGGTGATGGCAGCAATGGCAGAGCTTGCTTCCTTCTTTGATATGTCAGGACTGCAGGTCAAGTGCCATCAAGGTGGGTGGCTGCAGCTGGTTGGTGGGTCCTGTTCCACCGGAGAGGGGAAAGCAGGGGCCGTCCTCCCAGGCCAGGAAGTGCCGGGGCCGGGGCCCGCCAGGAGAGTGCCGGGCCGCTTGGCTTGGACACGCCGGGGCCGGCTAGGAAGGTGCCGGCCATGGAGCCGCTGGCCTTGGAGGTGCCGGCCTTGGAGCTGTCGCCTTGGAGCTCTCGGCCACGGAGCTATCGGCCTTGGAGCTCTCGGCCATGGAGCTGTTGGCCTTGGAGCTATCGGCCTTGGAGGTGTCGGCCTTGGAGCTCTCGGCCTTGGAGCTTAGAGCAATTGTGTGCGCGTGGCTTTGAGGCCATAAACGCTACCGTGGCCGAAGGGTCCTTTGGAGGCCAAAGGGGGGCTCCGTCGGTTTCCTTCCCTCACAGTTCTCTAACGGCGTTGGATCAGCCACATCAAATTCCAAAAAAAAAAAGCTGAACCAATATTAATGCATGTCACGTAAAAATTTAAGATGACACCCTAATTGTAAACTTATGACATCGTAGTTATAAAATTAAGACACCTATTAAGAAAGTCAAAAAAATTTATAACATTCCCAGTTGTAAATTGACGACACCATAGTTATAAAATTATGATACCCATTCAAAAAGAGTGACAAATTGTACACAAATTTTAAAAAAAAGCTGATCGGATGTATTAGTGCACGTCACGTCAAAATTTAAGATGACACCTTAGTTGTAAATTTATGATACAATAATTATAAAATTAAGACATCCATTAAGAAAATTAAAAAAAACTTACAACATCTAGCTGTAAATTTATGACACTGTAGTTATAAAATTATGGCACTCAAAGTGTCTATACACAATTTAAAAAAAAAAGCTGAACTGGTATTAATGCACGTCAGCTTTTTTTTTTTTTTGAATTTATGTACAGACATGTTTTCTGAATGGGTCTCATAATTTTATAACTACGGTATCATAAATTTATAACTAGGTATCATAATTTTATTTTGGCTTTTCGAATGGTGTCATAATTTTATAATTATGGTGTCATAATTTTAAAACTGAAATGTCATAATTTTTTCTATTGGAATGTCGTAAAGTTGTCTTAACATTTTTTAATGGATGTCATATGTATATTGACCAATAAGAAGGAGCAGTGCAGCCTATGTAGGACTTACTGCACCGAAGACGATGTACAAAAACTTTTCTTTGTTTGCTTGGTTATAGGACAGGAAGTATGATAGGTTTGGGCCATGTCTAAGATGGACTTGGGCTAGACCGATGCTTTATTGTGGACTCAATTTTAAGCTTAGATCCCATCTAAATATAGAAAAGGAAAAGTCTTTACCCACCGCGTGCGTATATGGTCACGCATGCATCAAAAGCTTTTTTATCCTTTTTCATCATATGCACAGTTATACGCACGTATGATGCATATATTTTTGTACCATATATAGTACAGAAAAAGCTTTTTCTATAAAGGAATCTGCGCGCTGTCCCTACTCAAAATATAAACTAAGCCAGCCTAGGTCCCTACTCAAAATATAAACTAACGGACAAAATATCTAGGTTGAGAAATTAGCCTGCCTCTTATTATCCGCCTCTTGTTGTAATTACCATTCAGAGACAAAAATGAGGCAATATTTATCTTACCAAAATAAGCTGCTTCAGCAGCGTCCTATTGAGGAATGCACAAAATGCGATAGGAAGAGCTCAAAATTAATGAAAGAACTACATGTGATCAAGCATTGTTAGGATTAACAGAGAGCAACTGACGAAATCCTTAGCTTCGGCCTCTAGAGTCGTTTCGGCTTCCGAGACCCCTTCGGCCTCAGACCTCAAGTCCCCTCAACTCCGAACCAAGGGTTCCTTCGACCTCGGACCTCATGTCCCTTCAGCCTCGATCTGGAGTCCCCTCGGCCTCGGACCTCATGTCCCTTCGGCCTCGGACCTGAAGTTCTCTCGGCCTCATACCTCATGTCCCCTCAGCCTCGGACCTGGAGCCCCGGTCTAGGCCCTCGCATTCCCTCGGCTGCAGCTCTGGGATCCCTTCATCCTCGAGCCGTCTGACACCACCATATGGCCCACCAACCGCCTGTAGCTACCACGTGACCCCCCACGCCTGCAGTAGCCGCATGGTCCACTAACCGTCTGCAACTGCGCGTGGCCACTGTCCGTAACAACGCACGCCTGACACAACTGTGCCCATCTACTACCTATGGTGCCGCGCCTAGCAAGGGGCAGGCAGGGTGAGACACCTCTGACATGCCCAGTGTCAGTTATGACCTGTCCATAACAACTTGGCCACCTACCCACTACCAGACAATGATGCATCAGGATTAGCCACCTTCTGGAGAGGGAAAAGGGGACCTTCGAACAAGTATAAAAGCCCACACTTGCAACGAGGGAAGGGATCTAAACTCAAGCTCTCTTAACTTCCTATTAGTTCTTTTTCTTACTGTTCCCAAGTCGCTTACTTGAGCGCCGGAGGGTCCCCATCAATGCAATCGGTCTCCGGGGACTTCCTTGCAGGAGTTTCTTCGAGGGGGATGATCTTTGTTTCCCGGCATTGGAGGAACGTGACTTGGCGTCAACAGATTGGCGCGCTAGGAAGGGGGGAGGTTGACGGAGAAGAAAGCTCGAACCAGTCAGCTGCAGATTCTCCTTCCCTGAGTATTCAAGAAGATGGTGATGACGCACGCACAGAAGGTTTCCACCAGCTATGCCGGGGGGCATCGCCAGGAGGTTGACCCGTCGGAGGCCCCCCTTGTTCCGCAGTCTAGCATCCCCGCTCCGTCATCGCCACCACCGTCGCAGCAGCAAGATGATCGGATCGCCGCCCTCACCATGCAAGTCTAGTCACTGGTGGCGGTAGTCCAGGTTCTACAGCAGCAACCGGCCGCCGTGCAGCAGTAGCCGAAACCACCCTCATGGTTCCAGGGGTGGTTCAAACCAGCCAGCATTCTTTCCGGGAAGATCCCCCCTCCGAAAGGTCCAACACCGCCGTGCTTTGCCCCGACATCATTGCCAAGAGGCCTTTAGGAGGTCCTAGTCCCCCTCTCGCCGCCAGCTCTTCCCCTAAGAGGCAACATGGGAGGGAGGAGGAGCACACCCATCTACATCATTGCCACCCCTTTCCGTCCTCTAAATCTTCAAGGGAGGGGTCCTTTGATGACCGGATAGCTCGTCGGACCGAACGCCGGCTGGATGAATACAACCAGCGGCTGGAGGAGCTCAGCTGCAGGATCACCAACCCACCGAAGGTGGACTACGATAGCTGTCCACCGCTATCCCATCGCATCATGGAAGAGCCAATTTCATTCCAGTTCCATCTCCCTCAACTGGACCCGTACAATGGGACCATCATCCCCTGGACCATCTGGAAAGCTACAAGGTCCTCATGCAGGTCCAAGGGGCAACTAACTCCCTGCTTTGTAATGCCTTCCTTGCCACCGTAAGGAAGGTTGTCCGAGCTTGGTACTCCTGCTTGCTGCCGCGGAGTATCAACTCCTTCCAGTAGTTGGAGATGGCCTTCTTGGCTCACTTTGACTTTTGCCGGAAGATTCCCTAAGTGGTGAATAATTTATTTTTATCCAGTAGAAGAGCGGCGAGTCCCTGCGGGACTTCGTCGCCTGATTCAAAGAAGCTGCCCTCGAGGTCTACAACCTCAAGGACTCTATGGCCACTTTGGCCTTGAAGCGGGGGCTCTGCCCTCCGTTTTGCATACTCCCTCGATAAGAAGCCACCCGGCTCCTATGCCGAACTGCTGAGCTAGGCACAGAAGTACAACGGCGCTGATGAGGCCGACTCCTCCCGGTGGGAGGTGGATGGAAGTTCTGCCAAGAAGCAAGCCCATCCCGAGCCTGCTGAGGCTCGGCCCAGGAGGCCTGAGCCTCCCTACCGACCAAACAATCGCCCGCGAGCACTCGCTCCTAGGGAGGGTACGTTCACTCCCCTGCTTGCCCCAATTCTCATATCCTGATGGAGATCAAGGGCGAGCTGTATCTCCAGTGCCCTCCTCCATTGAACCCCAAAATTCCTTGCAATAAAAATATGTGCTGCACTTCCACCGGGACCACAGCCACGACATTGAAGACTGCTGCTAGCTGAAGAAGGCAATCAAGGACTTTATCCAGCATGGCCACCTGGAGAAGTTTGTTCAGAGGGGTAACCTAGGTGCACCCGGCCCTTCAGCACCTCTTCCTCCTAAGGTCAGCATCGATAATGCTCCAACAGAGAAGACGGTGGCCATGATCTCCTGGGGGGCAGACGGTGCCTCCAAAAGGCCGCAGGGAAATGTGGGGCTAGATTCTATAATTTTCTTTTCCCAAGGGACCTAGAGGGGGTAGTTAACATGAATGATGACAGCGTCGTCATGTCTATGACGATAGCAAAACACCCTATAAAAAGAATTTTAGTTGACAGTAGGAGCTCAGTTGATGTTTTGAGTTATGATGCGTTTGTTCGG
Source organism: Calamus simplicifolius (assembly GCA_900491605.1). Classification (NCBI taxonomy): domain Eukaryota; kingdom Viridiplantae; phylum Streptophyta; class Magnoliopsida; order Arecales; family Arecaceae; genus Calamus; species Calamus simplicifolius. Next base: position 34,597 of record UESW01004375.1, read on the forward strand.
ATGAACTTGTCTCTTGGCTCACTTCGGCCAGTCACCACGCCCTTGATGGGTTTTACTGGAGATTCTGTGAGGGTCGAAGATGAAATCACCCTCCCTGTCACAGCCGGGACCCCACCATATCAGAACACAGTTTTCATGAATTTTTTGGTTGTCCTGGTTTTCCTGGCCTACAATGCCATCCTCGAAAGACCTGGTCTGAACCTTCTGGATGCAATCATCTCCACCAAAAGACTGCTAGTGAGGTTTCCCCAACGAAGGAGTCGGGGAGATGCGGGGGGAGCAGAATCCACTGCAACTTTACTACCATATGGCCCCTAGCCCGCAGGGGGTGGTGCCTGCACCGGCGCCAGAATCACTCGATTCCCGAGAGTTGAAGAGGGGGGAGCCAGCCGAGCATCTGTTGACCTTCCCACTGGGGAGGACCCGATAAGGATGGTCCAGATTGGGGCGCTATTCCTGGAGGAGGCACGCGAGAAGCTTCTGGCCTTCCTGCATGCCAACTCTAACGTCTTTGCATGGTCAGTGTCTGACATGCCAGGTATACCTGAGGAGGTAATCACCCATCACCTTAATGTCAAGCCAGAATGTCGACCCATCCGGCAAAAGAAGAGGAGCTTCGCCTCCGACCGACAGAACCCATTGACGAAGAGGTTTGCAAGCTGGTGGCCACTGGCCACATCCGAGAGGTCCACTATCCCGACTGGCTAGCCAACATTGTAATGGTCTGTAAGGCTAGCAGGAGCTGAGGATGTGTGTGGACTTCACTGATCTCAACAAGGCGTGCCCCAAGGACAGTTTCCGCTGCCTTGGATTGACCAGCTGGTGGACACCACATCCGGTCACGAGACCCACAGCTTCATGGATGCCTTCTCAGGCTACAACCAGATCAAGATGGACCCGGCAGATGAGGAGGCTACCTCATTTGTGACCGAGAAGGGCATATACTGTTACAAGGTAATGTCATTCGGGCTAAAGAACGCTGGGGCCACCTATTAGAGGCTAATGAATAAGATCTTCGAGGACCAGATCGGACGCAACATAGAGGTATACTTGGATGATATGCTAACCAAGAGCATTCGTACCACTGACCATGTCACCGACCATGTGAAGACCTTCGGCAATCTCCGCCAGTATCAAATGAGGCTAAACCCCCATAAGTGTGCTTTTGGAGTGACAGCAGGTAAGTTCTTGGGCTTCATGGTGATGCAGTGGGGGATTGAGGCGAATCCTGACAAAATCTGAGCTATCCTTGACATGAGGCCCCCGGCTAGCAAGAAAGAGGTACAGCACTTAACTGGAAAGGTGGCAGCCTAAGCTGGTTCTTGTCCAAGTTAATGGAGAGGTGTCTACCTTTCTTTAAGGTGTTACACAAGGTTAACAACTTCGAGTGGATGAAAGAGTGTCAAAAAGCCTTTGAAGAGTTGAAGGAATTTCTATCCACTCCACCACTATTGTCCAAGCGAGGGATGGGGAGGAGCTCTTTCTTTACCTTGTGGCCTTCCCCAAAGCCGTCAGCTCCGTGCTTGTATGCATGGATATCGACAGGACGTAAAAGCTGGTTTACTATACCAACAAGGTGCTTCATGATGCAAAGACCAAGTACTCCAGGACCGAGAAGATCATCTTTGCCTTGGTCGTCTCCGTTCAGTGCTTCAGGCCCTACTTCCAAGCCCATCCTATTGTGGTGCTCATGGACCAGCCCCTTCGGACGATCTTATCCCGCCCTGACACCTCCAGCCGACTCGCGAAGTGGGCCATCAAGCTTGGGGAGTTCGATTTGTCCATCTGACTGAGGTCTACAATAAAGTTTTAGGTGTTAGCTGATTTTTTGGTCGAGTGCACTTGGGCTGAGGGGCAGCAGAAGGAACCACGCTTGGAGTCCCCTATGGCGGCGGAGATAGGAGAAGAAGACTGGATCCTTCACGTAGACGGCACATCTAACTCCCAGGGGAGTGGAGCTGGGCTCATCCTCGCAAGCTCCGAGGGAGAGGCGGTGGAGTACGCTCTTCATTTCTTTTCTCGCTACCAACAATCAAGCAGAGTACAAAGCCCTACTGGCAGGGATGAAATTAGTGGAGGAGCTCGGGCACGGTGTCTTGGGGCTTTCACTGACTCTCAGCTTGTCTATGGGCAAGTGGCTGGAGAGTACGAGGCTCGAGATCCAATTATGTCCCGTTACCTAAGTAAGGTCCAATCCCAGGCCTTCCATTTTGCTTACTTCCGTGTCAGCTACATTTCTAGAGGAGAGAACGCCAGAGCTGATGCACTGTCCGTTTGGCCACCTCGGCCGACGGGACCTTGGGAAGAACGTATATAGAGCATTTAGAGGTCCCAAGCATCGAAGTCACAGAGAAGGCCCTACCGATCGCGCAGGAACCTTCTTGGATGGACGCTTACATCCGGTACCTTACCGATGGCATTCTCCCCGAAGATCTGGCTGAGGCCAGACTGCTCAGGCGTGAGCACCTAGGTTTTTGATGATAGATGGGTGGCTCTATCGAAGGTCCCTCTCATACCCTGTCCTCAAGTGCGACGGCCCCATGGAAGCAGTTTACATCTTGTGGGAGATCCATGAGGGCATTTGTGGGAGTCATCTGCGGGGTAGAGCACTAGCATACAAGGCCCTGCGCCAAGGGTACTATTGGCTGACAATGAAGGAGGATGCTACCAAGCTAGTTCGAAAGTGTGACAGCTATCAGTGACATGCCAACATCCAGCGGCAGCCGACCTTCAACTAAGTCTCCTAGCGGCCCCATGGCCTTTTGCTCAATGGGGGATAGACATCCTAGGACCGTTTTCCTCGGCCTTTAGCCAGCGCAAGTTTTTTTACTGGTGGCCATCAACTACTTCACCAAGTGAATCGAGTCTGAGGCACTGGCTAAGATCACCAAGAGCAAAGTGAGATCCTTTTTTTGGAAGTCTATAATCTGTCGGTTCGGACTACCACGTACCCTCATCACTGACAATGGACGGCAGTTCGACAACGCACCCTTCAGAGGATTCTGTACCAAGCTAGGCATTCATCAGTGATTCACCTCTGTCGGACACCCTCAACCAACAGCACGGCCAAGGTAACAAATCGCATTATCCTCCAAGGACTCAGAACGCGACTGGACGACTTCAAAGGGACATGGGTGGAGGAACTTCCCAATGTGCTATGGGCCTACAACATCCACGGGGGAGACTCCCTTCAGCCTCGTCTTTGGTCCGAGGCTGTCATCCCCATGGAGATCGGCATCCCAAGCCCCTGGGCAAAGTCTTACGATGAGGAGGATAACTCGAACCAGATGCAAGCCAAGCTCGACCTTGTGGAGGAGGCACCTAACCGAGCGCAACTCTGGATGGCTACATATCGATAGCAAACCGCTAGGTATTATAACGCTCATGTTCGTCCCAGAACATTCTTGCCACGAGACCTAGTCCTCAGATAGGCCGAAGTCTCGAAGCCTATGGAAGGAGGCAAGTTGTCGCTGAATTGGGAAGGACCCTATCGAGTCACCGAAGCCCTTCATCGTGGAGCGTACCAATCAAAAGACTAGATGAGAAGTCATTCCCTCGGACTTGGAACTCTGACAACCTCCATCGGTATTACCAGTAATGTATCCCTTCTATACATTGGGTGAATTACTCAATTCTCTTGGACTCACCTATCCCATATTTTATATTAATAAAAGCATGTTTGAGTAACTCATCTTTTCAGCAAAAGCCCGAGGCCAGCTCGGCATTTCAAGCCTGATGTACCATCGGCACTCAAAAGCCCGAGGCCAGCTCGGCACTTCAAGCTCGATGTACCATCGGCACTCAAAAGCTCAAGGCCAGCTCGGCACTTCAAGCTCGATGTACCATCGGCACTCAAAAGCCCGAGGCCAGCTCGGCACTTCAAGCCCGATGTACCATTGGCACTCAAAAGCCTAAGGCTAGCTCGGCACTTCAAGCTCGATGTACCATCGGCACTCAAAATCTCAAGGCCAGCTCGGCACTTCAAGCCTAATGTACCTCGGCACCAAAAAGCCTGAGGCCAGCTCGGCACTTCAAGCCTGATGTACCATCAGCACTCAAAAGCCCAAGGCCAGCTTTGCACTTCAAGCCTGATGTACCATCGGCACTCAAAAGCCGAGGCCAGCTCGGCACTTCAAGCTCGATGTACCATCGGCACTCAAAAGCCTAAGGCTAGCTCGGCACTTCAAGCCCGATGCAACATCGGCACCACAAGACCGAGGCCCTCTGGAGTTCCGACGGTAGCTCGGCGCTGCAAGCTCCCTACAAGGCTTGCACCTGCGCATCGACCTCATTTGCTAAGGGGAGCTTCGAGCCCACCCTCGGTGCCCACTTTGGGGTCCGGCCCTAAATAGCAACTAAGTCATGGATTTGCTCGTGGTAGGCAGACGTGCCACCCCCCTCCCAGTGCCGACGCAGCCCTTAAGGGTCCTACGATGACGAGCTGAGAGGGAAGTTATTACACTAGCTGATGAAAGTAGATTTCAAAAAGAATTTTTCATTACTTCAAAAAGTGTCTACAAAATGCCGACCAAGTCGGACTTCAATAAAAAAATAAAAATAAGGTACATGTTAGGGATCGCTGTGCCAGGCTTGCCATCGGACGGTGCCCCCTCAGACACCTCGTTCGGCTCTATTTCCAAGGCGCCAAGGAGACCAAGGACCCTGGCCACCTTCTCCCGGCCATCTCGGAACCCCTGGAGGTAGTCGTCTGCGGAGGCTTCGGCTAGCTCATCCGCGAAACCGATGGACTTGCAGAAGTCATCTACAACTGCTTCCACCCTCCTCTCAGCCTTGATTGCCTTCTCCTCGACAGTGGCCACCCTCTCCTCAGCAGTAGCCACGGCGGCTTCTGTCTCATGGACCTTAGCCTCCCCTCTGCAGTGCAAGAGTTAGACCTCCTGGCCGCTTCTTCAGCCTTATTCGCCCTTTCCTCGGCCGCCTTTATTTCGGTGGTGAGTATGTTGATATGAAAGTCTCGGGTAGTCATAGCCCCCATGGCCTCCCTCAGTTGGTCCAAGGGTGCCCGAGCGTGCTCAGCCTCGGCTGCCACCCGGCGTTCGGCCGCCTCCCTAGCCTCTTCCACCCTTTTGACCTAGGCTCGGGCCTCGGCAGCCTCCAGCTGAGCCTCGCGGAGGATGACCTGCCCCTTGTTGATGACCTTCCTGGTGGCCACCATGGAGTTTGCCGACTGCATCAAAAAGTAAGTTAGTACGAAAGCTAATGGGATACAAAAAAAAACTATCATGCAGAATACTTACCCGGACGAGAGCCAAGAAGGCCTCCCTGAAGAAGGCTGAGGCCCCCAACTGACTGAGCTCCTCCTGGAACTCGGGGAGTATGAGTTAGGAGATAAGCCACTCCGCCCTGCGCCTATGGATCATCGTTGAGGGCCAAGATGGGATTGCCCGGCCTCGCCTCCCTTGGCAGCCTCGGCTGGCTCAGGCGTCGGGCTGGGAACTGCTGGCGCTTCCTCCATGAGCACCCCGCCGTTGGCCAAGCTGGCTCAATCACTGGGACGGTGGGCTCCGCTGATACCACCCCCTCGCTCACTCTGGGGGGGGTGTTGACTGTGAGGTCGATGGAAGGGCCGACTGCCTCTCTAGGCTCCTAGGGTGGGGAGGGCTGTGCCGAAGGTTGGCTCGGAGCTGAGGCCTGCTGCCTCCTGCTCGGCCCCTTAGTGCTCTCGAGGGCCCTCTTCCTCTTGGTTGCGGCCTTTCTGATGGTGTGAGTGGGGATCTTCATCACTGCAAGCCACCAGTCGAAGTTAGCAAAAAAAAAAAAGAGCAAAAATAGGCTAAGGGTTGGGTTTGCTGATGCTCACCGGTTTGGGAGGCAATACTCGCGAGCCGAGGTTGTCCTCCGACAGAAGTAGATTGTACCGAGGGATCTCGACCGTCAGGAGCTGTTCGAGTGCCTCCCTATCCCTCGGGATCACTGATAGTCTTTGTTTGGCCTCAGGTCCGGATCCCCCACCTCGGCTTTACTCCCTCGAGGTCGGCAAAAAAGAAACAAAATTTTCATCTCTTAATGGAGGAAGGGAGACAAAGTTTCAAGGCTCGGCCGGGCCAAGACTAGAATAGCCATCAACCCGACTGTTGCCAAAGGGTATAGAAACTGCGAAAGAGGGAGATTATAAGTTCGATGTCGAGGAAATGGCAGAGTACGATGAAGCCACAGATGGTCCGAATGGAGTTCGGAACCAACTGGGCAGGGGTTAGGGAGTATCGGTCAAGGAGGTTAAGAAAGAAAGGGTGGAAGGGTAGACGAAGACCTATCCTGATCGAGACCTCATAGATGGCGATCCTACCGAGCGGAAGGACACTACCCTATCGTTGGGGATCAGAAGGAAGAGCCCAATGTCTCTAGGGATTTGGTAATGGGCCCTAATATTCGCCAGGTCCTAGTCCATTACTGTGGAGGCGGTCCCCATCGGGGATTTCGCCCCCACCCTCGAGAAGGTGCCGACGGCCACCGGGCAACTCCTGGCAGGAGCCCGACTAGCGACTCACCGTTGGGAGAGAGGAACATGGTCCTCGGAGGGGGTGGAGGAGGAAGACCATGAAGGGGCGGGAGATGGAGAGGCGCGAAGCCTCGAGGAGGAAACCTGATCCTCGGGGGATGCGGAGGAAGGCCAGGATGGGGAAGAAGCCATTGGAGAAGTCTAATGGAGGCTGGGAATGACCAAAGAGCTAACCTGGAATGAAAAACAGCAAGAATAGGTTCTCGGAAGGAAGAAGATGATTACAGTGCAAAATGACGAGACTCGAGACCTTTCCCCCAACTTATCAGTTTCAAATCGTTCCGCCTCACCTACCCGGCCACACGGACTCCCACTATAGGCGAGATCGCCCTGGCAGGTGCCTGGCACGTGAGGCGCCCCGCTTTCGACCAATAGAGAGGCGTTTTAGTGCTAGCACCATAATGGCGATGATGGTGATTGCTTTTCGGGGCATCCGAGAGGATACTCTTGTTTTGAGGCAAATCTTCGCGATCTAACGGTTAGCAGAGGCAGTGATGCTTCAGCGCCCAAGTCACCCGCACTATGACATCGCTACACCCAGAGACACGTGCTCTTTAGCAATTGGCGGTATGATGAGATCAGCCACTGGGGAACTTACACCCCTTTAGCCCTGCAGGGGTGGCCCGCATCGTCTCAGGGGTGAGGGGGCATCTGATGTGGCTGATCAAGCATTGTTAGGGTTAACGGAGAGCAACTGACAGAACCCTCAGCTTCTGCCTCCGAGGCCCTCTCGACCTCAAGACCCCTTCGGCCTCGCACCTCAAGTCCCCTCAACCTCGGACTAGGGGTCCCCTCAGCCTCGACCTAGAGTCCCCACGACCTCGGACCTCATGTCCCTTCAGCCTCGGACCTCATGTGCCCTTGGCGTCGGACCTGGAGCCCCCTCGTCTAGGCCCTCGCATTCCCTCGACTGCAGCCCTGGGATCCCTTCATCTTCGAGCCACCTGACATCACCACATGGCCCACCAACCGCCTACAGCTACCACGTGGCCCCCCTACCGCCTATAGTAGCTGTGTGGCCCACTAATCGTCTGCAACTGCATGTGGCCACTGTCCGTAAGCTTGACACAACTGTGCCCACCTGCCACCTGTGACGCCGTGCCTGGCACGGGGCAGGCAGGGTGAGACACCTCCGATATGCCCAGTATCGGTTACGATCTGTCCATGTCAGCTTGGCCACCTGCCCACTACCAGACAACGATGCATCGGGATTAGCCCCCTTCTAAAGAGGGAAAAGGGGAGCTTCGAATAGGTATAAAAGCCCACACTTGCAACGAGGGAAAGGATTTAAACTCAAGCTCTCTTAACTTCCTGTTAGCTCTTTTTCTTACTATTCCCAAGTCACTTACTTGAGCGTCGAAGGGTTCCCACCGATGCAATCGGTCTTCGAAAACTTCCTTGCAGGTTTTCTTCGAGGGGGGATCTCCGTTTCTGGGAGGAACATGACTTGGCGTCAATACTATGTAATATTCAATAGTCAAATTCAAACCCCTAGGCAAATACTTGAAGAAGAAAATGGGACAATTTCTGCGAAAGTAGTGAAGCAATCCAAAATCGAGCTGAAGATAAAGGCGTCTTATAAGGAAACAGAGGGCCAAAAAGGATATCAATGAGTAGAGGTGGGCACTGGGCCGTGCCGCCCATGGCACGGCATGGCCCAGGCCCAGATGGGCCGTGCGGGCCGTGCCGGGCCCAGAAAATTTTTTATGTTGGCCTAGCATGGCACGACCCATGATGGGCATGGGCCGGCCCGCCGTGCCGGCACGGCCCACCTGGGCCGTGGTGGGCCTAAGCCATGCCAGCCCAGGTGGGCCGTGCCAGGCACGGCCCACCTGGGGCCTAGCCCGTGCATGGCTCAAATAAAAAAAAATTTATAAAAAAAATTTTTTTTATAAATTAAAAAATTATTAGGAATAAAGAAATTTTATTATATAAAGCCACCTTAATGGTAGGGGGGTTGGCATAGACCCCTACCAGTTTATTAATTTAAAATCAAAATTGTACAGAAGGGAGGGGCTGGCCTGACCTTCAGAACATAATACAATAAGTAAAGAGAAAAAAATAGAAAATTACAACCGTCGAATCATCACCGATCGGATGGATCGCAACCGTCAGATCGATAATCACCGATCGGGATCATGGCATGGATTGATCGCAACCGTCGGATCGTCTCCGATCAGATGGATCGCAACAATCAGATCGATCGTCGCCGATCAGAATCATGGCTTGGATCGATCGCAACCATCGGATCATCTTCGATCGGATTGATCGCAATGGTCAGATCGATAATCGCCGATCGGGATCATGGCTTGGATCGATCGCAATAGTCAATCGTCTCTGATCGGATGGATCGCAATTGTCGGATCGATCATCGCCGATCGGGATCATGGCTTGGATCGATCACAACCGTTGGATCATCTCCGATCGGATCGATCACAATCGTCGGATCGATCATCACCAATTAGGTTTATGGCTTGGATCGATCGCAACCGTCGGATCATCGCCGATCGGATGGATCGCAACTATCGGATCAATCATCCCCGATCGAGATCATGGCTTGGATCGATTGCAACCGTCGGATCGTCTCCGATCGGATTGATCGCAACGGTCCGATCGATCATCGTTGATTAGGATCATGGCTTGGATCGATCGTAACCGTCGGATCATCGCCGATCGGATGGATCGCAACTATCAAATCGATCATCCCCGATCAGGATCATGGTTTGGATCGATCGCAATCGTCGGATCATCTCCGATCGGATCGATCGCAATGGTCTGATCGATCATCACCGATCGGGATCATGGCTTGGATCGATCGCAACCATTGGATCATCGCCGATCGGATGGATCGCAACCATCGGATCGATCATCGCCGATCGGGATCATGGCTTGGATCGATCGCAACCATCAGATCATCTCTGATCAGATTGATCGCAATTGTCCGATCGATCGTCGATCGGGATCATGGCTTGGATCGATCGCAACTGTCAGATCGTCTTTGATCGGATGGATCGCAACTGTTGGATTGATCATTGCCGATCGGGATCATGGCTTGGATTGATCGCAACCGTCGGATCGTCTCCGATCGGATTGATAACTGTCGGATCGATCATCACCGATCGGGATCATGGCATGGATCGATCGCAACCGTCGGATCGTCTTCGATCGGATCGATCGCAATTGTCAGATCCATCATCGCCGATCGGAATCATGGCTTTGATCAGCTGGCTCGTGCCTAGGCACCAGCCAGTGCCTAAGCGCACGCCTAGGCACCAGCCATACCATGGCACGGCCCTTCTGGGCCGTTCTGGAGGGCCGTGCTGGCCCAACCAAAACGGCCCAGAAGGGCCGTTCATGGCACGGCCCACAAAATGGTCCTGCTGGGCCGGCCATGGCATGGCCCACAAAACGGCCCCAGAAGGCCGTTTTGGCATGGCTCTGCTGGGCCGTGCCAGGCACGGCTCGTGGCCCATTTCTTGATGGGTCACGGGCCGTGCCGAATTTAAATTTTTCTTACCGGGCCGGGCCGTGCCAGGCACGCCCATCGCCCATGCCTATCAATGAGCAAAGATGTGAAGAAGCAAAGAAGATACAGGTTAAGGGCGTCGTAGTTTTATTTTATTTTCATTCTTCACTTAAGCCAAAAATCCCAAACGAGTCGAGAAACAGAGGTTGAAAAACAAGGGCTGATATCGATCAATTGGAACGCAACACTTATTTCTTGAAAAAATGTTCACATAGCTTACAGATCAATTAGGCTCCCTTAAACACCTACTTTATTCAAATCCTAAAATCTCCACAAACTCACATTATAAGGACAAACATATTATACTCTACTCTAAACTGTGATGGTTCCTAAAGGTCCAAATTTAAGATATAAAGTTAAACCCTAATCAATCTATTCCAGCTCCTTTCGCGCGATGTGGGGGATTCTCGGTGGCAAAACTCCTGATTAGTAAATATCCTTGTTCCGCGAGTCGAAACTCTGGATTGTCCTGAGCAAGGCAATAGTAGTTGAAAATTCGCCCCTCCTTATATTTTTCCCTTTTTTCTTTTCTTAAAAAAATAAAAAAAATTAAAAGGGCTATGCAATGCTATTTGATATCACATAAATCTAAGGTTGCATTTGGTGCATTACCAATAATCCTAAATAATAATATGGATTATCTATAATATATATTACCACTAGATGGATTGCCAGTAATATTAATTACTGTGTTGATATACACAAGTATAATATTACAATAATATTATTACTGTATTTGGTATGACAAACAGATTACCAGTTATGTAACATCAAATTCTCAAAATACTCCTAAATCAAATTCATATACTAAATCAAATCTATTAAAAATTTTTAAAATGCCCCAAAATATCTCCAAATCAAAGTATTTATATATAAGTAGAAGATATTAGATTTATTTGTTTAAGATTAAAATATATTTTAAATATTTAAACATTTATTCAATTTTTTTATTCTTAAACTTTCAATTATCATAATTTATTATATTTAAAAATAATTTATTTTAATATTTTGTATATAAAATTACTTAAGATTAATAGAGTAATTGATATGTTATTTTTTTTAATTTTATTTTTTTAAATATTAAATTAATAAAAAAATAAATTTAAAAAAATAAATTAATTAAAAATAAAAATTAATTTAATTTAATTTAATAATTAAAAAATAAAATTTACAAATTAATTTAAAAAATTAATTTAAAAAATTAATTTAAAATATTAATAATTAACATTGGGGTTTCCTCCTAAACTAGCAATTTTTTTAGCATGAGAAGACCTTTTACATATATTGCAAAAAAATTATACATGTTCAAAAAGTTTGCAAGTTCAAAGTAAATGAACAAGCACACCTCTCATAGGAAAATGAAGGTCAATAAAGCACACTATATGCATATCAAACTACAGAAGAGCAAAGAAATAATGTGTAGTATCTTGATAGGGTGCATCAATCATATGACTGGTGATAAGTCTATTTTTGTGGATATTGACCGTTCTTTAATTTCACAAGTGAAGATAGAAAATGGTGTTCTAGTCCAAACAAAAGGCAAAGGCACAATTGCAATCAATACCAAGAAAGGAAGAAAATTCATCCATGTGTTTTACTTGTTCTAGACTTGAACAGAATCTCTTGAGTGTTGGACAATTGATTAAGCATGGGCACATAGTACACTTTGAAAATAATGTTTGCAAGTTATATGACAGAGGAATGAAAAAGCAGCTTATGGCAAATATCAAAATGAAAAAAAATAGAAGTTTTTTCTCTTATTTTGCACTATGCAAAGGATGTTGCATGGAAGATGAAAGTAAATGATGAGTCATGATTATGGCATAAAAGGTTTAGGCACTTAAACTTTCAAAGTTTGAGAAGTTGACATCACAAGAATATGGTGTATAGTCTACCAGCAATATATGATAAGAACAATGTGAAGGATGTACACTGAAAAACAACATAGAGAGGCATTTCCAAAAGAGCATGTATAGAAAGCCAAAGCACCATTGGAGCTTATTCATAGACATATGTGGACCTATGAAAACTCCTCATGTAGGTAGCATCTACTTCATTATTTTTATTGATAAGATGACATGGTTGTATTTTATGAGGCATAAATCAGAGGCATTTCTTATCTTCAAGAAATTTAAAAATCTTGTGAAAAGACAAAGTGGGCATTATATCAAGGTGCTGAGAAATAATAAAGGTGGTGAATACAATTCAAATGAATTTGAAAAGTTTTATGAAGATGATGGTGTACAACGACAATTAACTGTTGGCTATGCACCAGAGCAAAATGAAATTGTAGAAAGAAAGAATTATACTATTATTGAGATGTCTAGATCTATGCTCAAACACAAAGGCCTTCCAAATTCTTATTGGGCAGAAGCAGTGAATACAGCAATGTATCTGATGAATAGATGTCTAACAAAAGCTCTTCAGAACATGACACCATTTGAAGCCTGGTTTGGTAGAAAGTCTTCAGTGAAGCATTTCAAAATCTTGGGATGTGTGTGTTATGCACATATTCTAAAGGAAAGGAGACATAAACTTGATGAAGTAAAAAATGTATCTTTGTTTGATACAGTTCTAAATCAAAAGGTTACAGACTTTTCAAAGCAAAATCAAATGATTATAAGAAGAGATGTTATTTTCAATGAGAAATTTGCTTGGGATTGGAAGCAAAAGAAAGTTAAAGAAAATATTATTCCTCTTGATAAAGAAATTCATGATGCTCAAAATAAAGAAAATGAGGTTGAAGGTTCACTATAAACTTCTCCAAGTGTAAGTCCATTTTCAACTTCAAGTCCATCTTCAAGTTCTACTCCTATAAAAATGAGAAGATTAAGTGGCATTTATGCTTCCTATAATTTCTGTATGATTGAGCCTGAAACTTATGAAAATGCTATGCATGAAAAAGTGTGGAACAAGACAATGCAAGAAGAAATCAATATGATTGAGAAGAACAAAACTTGGGAATTAATGAAGAAACCAAGTGATAAGAAGTTATTGGCTTGAAGTTGATCTATAAAATAAAATACAATCCAGATGGCACCATTCAAAGATACAAAGCAAGTTGGTAGCAAACAAAGCTGTCAATTTCGTTTCATTTCTCGTCGAAAATTTCGTTTCATTTCGTTTCGAAAGATTTTTCGGCCATTTCGGTGCATTTCTTCATATTTTGGCCATTTCGGCATGTTTTGGTCGTTTCGAAAAAATATGTTTCGGGAATCAATTTGTGAATTGTTAAACCTTTCAGGACCATTTTAATATATATATATAATATCAAAAAAATCCTAGTTATCCTATCCCTTTTCTTTCGGTGCAAGATCGCACTCTTAAAAACTCAAACTCTTTTTTTTATATCATTGTTATTATTTATGAAGAATATAAATTATGAATAAATTTTTCATTATATATATATATATATTCCAAAACGAAGCATAGAAACGTTTCGATACCGAAATATTTCGTTGCATAAGCTAAACCGAAACATAATCCGAAACGAAATTGACAACTTTGGTAGCAAAGGGATACTCTCAATTACCTGGTATTGATTATCAAGAAACTTTTGTGTTTGTTGTTAGACACGATACAATTAAAACTATTATTTCTATAGCAACACATAAAAGTTAAAAACTACACAAACTAGATGTAAAGTCAGCATTCTTAAATGGAGTATTGGAAGAAGAAATTTATGTTGAACAACCTCAAGGCTTCATCATCAAAGGCCAAAAAAAATAAGGTATACAAGTTGAAGAAAGCATTGTATAGGCTGAAGCAAGCACCAAGAGCATGGTACTCTCAAATTGACACCTACTTCAATGAAAAAGATTTTCTAAAAAGTCCAAGTGAACCAACACTGAAGAAGCAAGATAATGATATTCTCATTCTCTCTTTATGTTGATGATTTATATTACTGTAACAATGAGAATATGATTTTGACTTTCAAAAGTGATATGATGAAGATATAAAATGAATATATGGGTTTGCTTTATATTTTTTTGGGAATTGAAATCAGTAAAAAAAAAAGATATTTTTATCGGTTAAAAGAAGTATGTAGAAGGCATTCTTAAGAAATTCAAAATGAAAAGTTGCAATAGTATGGAAACACCTTTTTTGTAAATGAAAGTTGATAAAAGAAGATGAAAATGGGGAAGCCAATGCATAGATTAGAAGTTTATTATATCTAACAATTACAAGGCCAACATTTGTTTGCTTTAAGTTTACTTTCCAGATTTATGTAAAAGTCAAGTAACTTCACTTTGGACAAGCAAAAAGTCTTGAGATACATCAAGGTACTAAAGATCATGGCATCATATATGAAAGAAACAATGATGATATTGTAAAGTTATTTGGGTTTTGTGATAGTGATTGGGCTGGAAGCATTGATGACGTGAAAAGCATATCAAGTTATGTATTCTTCTATGGATCAGGTATAATATCTTGGACATCCAAGAAGCAAGATTGGCATTATCATCTTCTGAAACAGAATATGTTTCAACTACTTTGGCAGCACAACAGATAATTTGGTTGAGAAGAATACTTGAAGATATTAGTGAGAAGGAAGAAGAAGCTACTACTCTGCTATGTAACAATAAATCTACTATTTCTATGACAAAGAATCCTATATATCATAGCCGCACCAAGCATATCAAAATTAAGTACCATTTCATAAGAGATGTGGTAGAAAAAAAAAGAAGTTGAAGTAAGTATGTAAAGATTGAAGACCAAATTGAAGACGTCTTCATCAAAGCACTACCCAAAAAGAAATTTATTCATTTTAGATCTCATGGGTATCCAAAAACAACCATATTAAAATAAAATGTTGTTAGTTTTTTTTATTTTATTTTAGTCTTTGTTGGGCTTTTACATAATGAGGCTATCTTATTATACTTTGGTGTAGTAGCCTCTGATAGATAAGATCATAAAAGGCATTATTTATCCATAATCAAGAAAATTTATATGATGATGTGCTTAATCAAATCAAATGATAGATCTATTTTTTTCATCTTGAGAAAAAACCTTTCTTCTACCTTTAAAAAATTAAAAAATAAAAAATAATAATTTTTAATTAATTAATTTTTAATTAATTAAATTTTTTATTTTTAATTAAATTTTTTAATTGTTTTTTATAAATTAAAAAAAATAGTATTATTTGTCCATAAAAAATCGAATAGAAAAAAAATTAAAACAAAAAAACAAAAATAAAAAAATATAGTTATAAAAAAACTCTAATTGTTTTTTGATAAACGAATAATGCCACAGTTTATTTTTGTTTATGGAAAAGAGACACAGAAAAGAAAAAAAAAAAAAGAAAGAAATAATTTTATTTAAAAAAAGAGATAATTTTATTTTTTAAAAAAATAATCTTATAAAAAAATTATTAAATGATAACATATCCGATAATGTAAATAATCATCTCTTTCTGAGATAATCAAGATTATCACTGAAGGATAAATTAACATTCAAAATATTTACCTAACATAATTACCTAATAGATTCTATTTAAATTATTAATAACCTAAATAGATTATCTGCTCCCCCTAAATGTCATGCCCACCATCCGTCACCCCACGGTTTTACGTAAACTTTAATGTGTATAGCGTCCAATCGAACTCGTCCTCCCATGTATGGCTGATGCACGTAAACCCTGCTATAGTCTCCTTATCATTTTAATAACTATTTTTACTAAATATTTAGTAAAGTGAACGTAAAATAAATGCATATTTTACTAAAAACATATATGCATAAATGAAAGAATTTACATGCTTTTAATGAAATGCCTGTAACTTGTTTGGGAAAAAAATACAGACGACAACTCCGCCAATATTTCCTTATCATTTTATACATTAGAGAACATGTTTCCATTGCATCCCATGACCCGATTCCATATAAAAACCATGGATGTCAAACAAAATTGCGCTCGTCCTTCTATTATTAGAAGAAAATTACACCTCACAAACAAAAAAAGAAACAGAAAATTTTCAAACGTTGCTGATTCGCATACGGTTTTGACGAATTTTCAAACGTTGCTGATTCGCGCACACTTTTGACGTTAAATTTGTCTGCTCACCATCCATTACAAGCACCCCTGCACGGATAGGTACCATGAATGTGTGCCACAAGTGCACAACATAAGGCCTGCCAAGCGATAATCCGAACCTTTCGACACCAATAAATAGAACGTTGCCTAAGAATAAAAAGATTACTTTGAAAAAAGAAAAAAAAATGTGGCTCTCAACGGATGATATACGTAGAAGACCATCAAGGCAATGAAACAATTTAACACAAATAAAAGACACCTACCAGATAATTACGCCTCAAAACCCTGCATGACATGGTTCTCGTGCGCATTACCAGGCCTGCAGGCAGGCTTCTCCATCCTGTCAGGTTGTTCTCTGTTGCAAAATGGTATGTTTTCCATTTCGATTTGGATTCCAGCAAAACATGCACGTATTTCACTGTAAAAACTGCAAACTTAAAGTACCCTTTTTTTAACAATAATATTTTATATTTTATATGGATCAAGGCTAGCACTTTGAACAGCGGAAATCCGTATTAAACACTTTCTTATTCGGAGCAGAGACTCCGCCAAAAATTAATCAATAAGCAACAAAGCATATGGAGGATGCTCCACTTAGGGCCAAATAATGAATTTTCAAATAGCTCAACGGCTGGGAGAAGCATCCAAACTCCGAACAGCTTTCAGCCGTCAACGTCGATAAAACACGTCACACCATTCCACAATCATGGCAACCATGTTTACGCAACACAGGATCCACAATTCACTAACATGAACTAGACATTTTTGTCTAAGCTTTGCCTTTGTATTTGCAAGAATCAATGTCAAACAAACAAACACCTTTCGAACGATATAGCTTCTTAGGGTAAGCCTTCTAGAACATCAAATTCACCCGAGAAACAGAGACAGCACTATATTAAAATGATAACGAGGAAATAATTAGCTTTGTTTTAAAGGACCCTCAAATCAGTTGTCTAGATAAACTGCCTCTCAATTCTTGCATTATTTCTTGGTGGTAAAAAAGCATGACAATCAGATCAAGAATCTACATGATCAAAAGGTAAGAAGTCTAAGCATGGCTGTGACCATCCAAATTTTCAACTTTAGCAAGTTACTTCCAAACATGCAGACCACCACAAAGAGAGAGAGAGAGAGAGAGAGGCTGTGGCATTTGAAATGGAAATAAATAAGCTCTACGTTTTTAATCGTTGGCAGAGGCAGTTGCTACTTAGAATGCACATTCACCCAAAAATAATAGTAAACAAAAAAATAAGGGAGATTCACTATCAAAATAATTGATGCGAGGATTAAAAATTCAGTAACTGAGCCACAAACACCGTCTATAATAAATCAAATTGAAACGTATAACAAAGAAACAAATAATTCAAGCATAGGAAACGGCAATTCGAATAACCACCATGAACTGAGCCCTACAATAGAAAATATAAGGAAACCCAGACAAATGTTGGAGGCTCAATAATACTGACAATAGTCAGGTGAGAGGAGGAATAAACTAGCAAACTTAAAATGACTGCAGCATAGGCCATATTCATCTTTGTTTACAGTATTGGCTTATTAAACATCATACGAAATTTATTAGTTTCCTATATCCTGTTCATCTGCTGCAAATGATATGATGACAATATTATGGTAATCCAGAAGCTTTACCATCTCTATATTAGAAAGCCAATCTTAAAACAAATTTTGATAATCACGGAAGCACAGAGATTCACTTGCTGCATGAACAAGCAAGACAGCATACAGAAAGTAAAGCTCAATAAAAGACCAGCAAAATACAAGCAAACAAGCAGCATAGCTTGAAGTTGAAAAATGAAAACCGCTGGACAAACAATCAATCAAAAGAACATGAGCTACAAGCAATATGTTTCCCTTGCATTCGAGCTCTTCCAGCAGAACATACAAATGACATTAAATTATCAAGGTAAGACTATAAAATCTTGAAGACTAACAATGAGGCCATACGATAACTACCAAGTGCATTTTTAAATTTTTAATAGAGAAAAACTCATAAGTCAGAGGCAAATACACAGGTCTTACAGTAATGAAGTTCTTTCACAAGTTCCATAGTTTCTAGACTACTTTTACTAATTCCCAACAGGTAACACTCAGAGCAAACTGCATTGCAGACAGAGAAGCAGAGAAGTATCCAATAAATTTGCAAGCCATTCATCAAAGTAGATAACAAGTCTGGCATTCAGCACAACCATTCAAAGTATTTGCTCCCAAGAGAGTTGTCATATACCTGAATAACACATCCATCATAATGCAATTCATCATTCAACGTATTACGAACAAAACAAATAACATGCTGGAAACAATTAAACAAAACCAGTCATATAAACAGTTGAACCAAATTATAAACAAACTGCATAAGATAAGAAACATATTACAAGAAAAGAAATTTCAGAAATTCTCAAGCAGCTTCTAGAGACCATTTTTTTACAAAAAAGGCTGATAATCAAGCCCATCTGGGGCACTTATAAATCATCGAGCACATCCAAGCATCATCTTAGGTAAAGTTGAAGGCCAACTTATTAGCCAAAAGAATAACACAATAATGCATGACACAGGCAACAGCAATGATGACAAAATGAGGGAAAAGTACTTGACACTTCAGTTTCTACAAATAAGCACACAAAGTGCATAAAGAAGTATGTCCTGCAGTACTGTGACAATTGCCAGCATTAGTTAATTTTACCAATTCAAAAGCAGCAGCACCCACATCTTCCATTATGCATTGATAAATGTAATATAGAATGGCTTAGTCTATTAAAGGCACTTTTGGCATCTCATGTTAATACCATGTGAGAACAAATAATAATATGACTGCACGACAAGTTAATAAGCTAGAGAATAAAGCTGAACAAGAAACTCTGTTAGAAAAGATGATCAATATTACAGCAGTCTTGTCATTAAAAAAATATGCTACCAACAATGTGGAGAGCCCTATCAACATGATATTGGAAAGAGACTGGTTGTAACTTAGGTGAACAATGTAAAGTTATGTAAAATCTGAGATGCCTGCAACAAAGAAAAGGAACTAGCTCTGAGAGAATAACAGTTGGCAATTTCCATGGAAGAATTCGACTAACACAACAATCAAAATCATTCTAAGAATCAAACTCCCCAGACCAATCTAAGCTGACCCAAACAATATGGCCTTTGTTTAATCAATAATAGAACTCCAATAAAACTTACAAAGTCTCGCAGGCAAAGTTGGCACAAGAACATAAACAAATAAGATGCAATAGATAAACTATGAGGTGAGATAAAACAGACATTAAACAAGATAAAACAGAGATTACATCAAATGTCTATAAACCAGCAAATGGAGCATACCACAAGCTCAGCAAGCAGACACAGTGGGCATCATCTGCTCCATCAAACTGCCGCAAATATAACAACAGTATATCATTCATGAAAGGTGTGCTGGATCTATTAATGGCTGGACCACAATATATTCTGGTACAAAGACAACAGAAAAAAAACCTACTTGATAACCCCATTTTTTTTTATACGAAGACCAAACAAATAGAGCAAATCGCACTTTTCCCATATAACTTGCATACAAATCCCAATTGATTCAACACATAGGCCATTACATGCAAAAATAACAGTGTCTCAATAGAAGTGCTGAGAATACTGCCGATGAGGAAGTCAACCACATGTAGAGATATACTCTCGCAGACATGTCATCAGATTTCTCTCAGGACTCGCTAAAGAAAAGCAAATTACAAAGTTCAAACTTTTGAAGTCATCATGATCAAACTTCCATCCCAATATATGCAAGCAACACATATCCAGCACAAGTCTTTGCTGCCATCAAAACCAATTACTAGAATATATTTTTTGAAAACTAGTGAACCTCGATCCATCATTTGGGATTAAAGGCTTTGTTGTTGTTGTAAGGAAACTCAATCTATCACAAGCACAAGGGGACCAACATAGAGTATCGAAACTATCACAAATAGACTGTTGACTCAAATGATTTGTGCCATGCCAAAACTCTCACCTCCCTCAACATGATCAAACACAATATTGACAAAGAAAGTCAAGATATTAGCACAACAGAACAATCTTTGGTATTTGTTAACTACTGAAAATTCTCTATCAGCCTCAGATATTCATTACTTTCTTATTAAGCTGTCCATTATCTCTAATATAGAAGAACACCCATGTTTTCCATAGTCTTGAGCTTCAAGTCATATGGTTACAACATGATCTTCCAGCATCTCAAAAAAGTGCACCTCTACCTTGAGTTGAATTAGATTGATCTTAACAGATTACATAGAAGTAAAGGTAGTCGATCACCAAGTCCAGAAGCAAGTATAAGAGAAATGCAAAAATTTGTTGATCATCAACTGAAATTGTGGTAAAATAATATCAATTATTTATTGATAGTAGCATCATTTAATGAGCACCCCAACCAAGAGTTGTAAGCAGTCACAATCCCATCAATTCAACAAGTTACAGCATTAGCACCACCACTGAAGCTAGGTTCATGCAAGTCATTGTTTGATTGCAGACCAAAGAGACCCAAAACACTCGAAACTGACTTGAAGCAGATAGATGCAGATGAGTGATGTATGTAAACTCTGATATGGATAATAAATAAAATAGTTAGTAAATGATGCAGTTAGAAAATAAAGAGCCCCGTAGCCTAGGCGGCCCCCGGAGTCTGGGCGGCCCCCAGTCCTGGGCGGCCCTTAGAGTCTGGGTGGCCCCCAGTCCTGAGCGGCTCCCAGGGTCTGGGCGGCCCCCCAGTCCTAGTTGGCCCGCAGAGTCTGGGCGGCCCCTAATCCTGAACGGCCCCCAAAGTCTGGCCGGCCCCCGATCCTGGGCGGCCCCTAGGGTCTGAACGGCCCCCAGTCCTGGGCGGCCGCCCAGGACTGGGGGCCGTTCAGACCTTAGGCCGCCCAGACCCTGGGGGCCGCCCAGGACCCTCAGGGGGCCGCCCAGGACCGGGGGCCGGCCAGACTTTGGGGGCCGTCCATGACTAGGGGCCGCCCAGACTCTGGGGGCCAACTAGGGCTAGGGGGCCGCCCAGACCCTGGGGGCCGCCCAGGACTGGGGGCCGCCCAGGACTGGGGGCCGCCCAGACTCCGGGGGCCGTCTAGGCTACGGGGCTCTTTATTTTCTAACTGCATCATTTACTAACTATTTTATTTATTATCCATATCATATGCCCCCCGCCCATGTTTCTTGTATTTAGGTGTGTTGCGCACGTGCAAGGGAGAAGGGCGGAAAAATTTGAATTTCAAAAAATCCAGCACATGATAAGTGACGTTTTGAGAAAAGGAAAAAAAAGAGGAAGCACATATCTCTAAGAGGATAGTGTCTTTTCGTTTGTCCGACTCCACTGGGGGACTACCACGTGTCTTTGCGGTGCTCGAGGCGTCGCGTCCGATATATAATAAAAAAGGGGGGGGCCATCTCCTCCATCCCCTAATCTTTGATTTTGAGTATCCTTCTGCGATTTTACCTCTTCAAGCCCAGGTTAGTCAACTTCTTCTTCTCCCTTTCTCTTTTTATGGATCCCTCCCAAGATAGGAAAGGTAAGGGCCCCATGGTTGAGCCCATCCGAGAGGAGATTCTTCAAGCGCGTCGACAGTCCCTCGGAGGGGTAGTCATCCGCGGGGACCAACCTGTTGCTCGGTCCGTGCAGCCTGTGTCTAGGTTGTTATCCCAGTCTCCTAGGGTTTCCTCTTCGTCTACCAGTCGTGAGGTAGGGCCTCCCGCGATTGCTTCCAAATCGGCTGGGCCGGCAGATGTTGCCTCTGTTACATCCTCTCAAGATCTTAGGAACCTCAGGGCTCAGTTCGGGATCCCTAGTGACATTCGGCTCTCCGTTCCCCTCCCTGAGGATAGGGTCACCCTAGCGCGACCAGGAAAGGTCGCGTTGTATGAAGAATTTTTCAAGGGTGGTCTACGACTGCCCTTACATCCTTTTTTCGTAAACTTATTGAACAGGTATCGCCTTATTCCCGCACAGCTTACCCCTAATTCTATTCGTGTTATTTTTTCATTTCTAGTACTTTGTTCCTTTCATGGAGCTTCGCTCGACTTTCTTTATTTAGGGCCTTATATAGGATTAGAAACCCGGTTAGGGATGGGTGGTGGAGCTTCGCATCGAGGCCCAAAAGGGTTCTTAGGCTTAATCTTCCTTCTAAAATTAAAGGGTGGAAGTCTCGATTTTTTACGCACACTTGGAGAGGCTGAGGTTACAAATCGCATGATATTGCGGGGACTAAGGACCAGACTGGATACGTCCAAAGGAAGGTGGGTAGAAGAGCTCCCGAGTGTACTCTGGGCATACCACACAACTCCCAGAACACCAACAGGAGAAACGCCGTTCAATCTGGTTTTCGGTTCTGAAGCTGTCATTCCCGTCGAAATTGGCTTACCAAGTAGTCGAGTGGAAACATATGACGAAGCGGACAACCTCCCTAATTTAAGAGCCAATCTTGACCTCATTGATGAAGCAAGAGATCGAGCTCGAATTAAGATGGCGGCCTACCAGCAGCAGGTGGCGAGGTATTATAATACCCGCGTCCGCTCGAAGAGCTTCCGTCAGGGAGATTTGGTTCTGAGAAAAGCTTCGGTGTCCAAACCAACAGAAGGGGGCAAATTGTCTCCGAATTGGGAAGGGCCCTACCGGATAGGAGAAGTCCTTCACCGTGGAGCATACCGACTTGAAGATCTAAATGGACAACTAATCCCCCGAACGTGGAACGCAGATAATCTTCGGCCATACTACCAGTAATGTAATGTATTTACTCAAATATTAAATAAGCCTACATATTTGAACGCATATTTTTTGTAGACGATTATTCCAGGCGGCTCGGCGGCCCTACAGTCCAAAGGACACCCCCAGGCCGGTATAACCTACCCCTGAGGAGGTTCAAGTCCATGACTTAAGCGGCCCCGAATCACGTTCTCCAACGATAGGCGGCTCGGCGGCCCTACAGTCCAAAGGACACCCCCAGGCCGGTATAACCTACCCCTGAGGAGGTTCAAGTCCATGACTTAAGCGGCCCCGAATCACGTTCTCCAACGATAGGCGGCTCGGCGGCCCTACAGTCCAAAGGACACCCCCAGGCCGGTATAACCTACCCCTGAGGAGGTTCAAGTCCATGACTTAAGCGGCCCCGAATCACGTTCTCCAACGGATAGGCGGCTCGGCGGCCCTACAGTCCAAAGGACACCCCCAGGCCGGTATAACCTACCCCTGAGGAGGTTCAAGTCCATGACTTAAGCGGCCCCGAATCACGTTCTCCAACGGATAGGCGGCTCGGCGGCCCTACAGTCCAAAGGACACCCCCAGGCCGGTATAACCTACCCCTGAGGAGGTTCAAGTCCATGACTTAAGCGGCCCCGAATCACGTTCTCCCAGATAGGCGGCTCGGCGGCCCTACAGTCCAAAGGACACCCCCAGGCCGGTATAACCTACCCCTGAGGAGGTTCAAGTCCATGACTTAAGCGGCCCCGAATCACGTTCTCCAACGGATAGGCGGCTCGGCGGCCCTACAGTCCAAAGGACACCCCCAGGCCGGTATAACCTACCCCTGAGGAGGTTCAAGTCCATGACTTAAGCGGCCCCGAATCATGTTCTCCAACGGATAGGCGGCTCGGCGGCCCTACAGTCAAAAGGACGCCCCCAGGCCGGTATAACTTACTCCTGAGGAGGTTTCAATCCTGACTCAAGCAGCCTCGATTTAGACGGTTTTGAGTCACGCCCGTAGGCAGATACTCGGTTACTCTCGAAGTACAACTCTGCAAAAGCGCCAAATGGCCCACAATCCTAAGGGCATCGTGCCTCCTTGAATCTAGGATTAGCTCCCCCGCGGGAGCCCCTAAACTACCTTATCGAAGTTCTAGGACTTACATCCTGATACGACACGACAGAGGCGACCCCGAGATTCAGACTTAATGTCAACTCGTGGACGGATCTCCTAATCCATAAGTAGGAATCGGGAATCAAGCAGATGAAGTATTAAGTAACATCAAATAAACAAAAAGTGGCACCTACTCATTCAAAGTCAATTCACTAATAAAACTTTATAAGGTATCGTCAATAAACTGATATTAGTTACAAAAAGAAGTCCTTTAAAGGACCAAGTCAAGAACAGAAAAGCTAAGCTAAAATCAAGATGAACCTAGACATCCTCTATCAGTCCTCGGGATGTTCCTTCTCAGTGATTGGATCATAAGCCGGCTCCTCAGCGATGGGCATCTCTACAGCGGAATCTTTGGTCGTCACCACTCCATCCGCCACGTCTTCGACCTTCATATCAGATGTCTCTTCGTCATCCACAGGTCGAAAACGTTCAAGGTTTTCTAAGTTAAAGTGTCGGGCTAACCTCCGTTTACACCTTTCAAAACCTGAATAAAGGCATCCACCGCGGCCTCTTGGAGTTCCGATACAAAGTCCGAAGAACCCTTATACTCCTTGATGGCCTCCCGGACTTTGGCTTCGGCCGCGGCCACCTTTTCTCGAGCTTTGGCCTCGGCCGCAGTTATCCTTTCCTGGGCCTCCATCATCACTGTTGCGACCCTGTCCAGAGCTTCCTTAGCGTCTCTCTCGGCTAGAACCAATTTTTCTACAGCATCGCGAGCCGCAGCTTCCGCGTTATCTGCTCGATTTTCGGTATGTTCTAGCCTGAGTGGTTTCCTTCAACCTTTCTTCTGTTGGCAGCAATTTCGCCCGGACCTCAGATAGTTGGGCGTCTAAGCTCCGCAGCTCCTTTTCCGCCCTTCCCCGCCAGATCCGATAATCCTCCTGGATGACCCGAAGGTCATGTAGTGCTTTTGACTCTCGAGCCTTCGTCTCCACCAACTCTTTGTCCAAGCTCACGCTGCGAGACTTGGCCTTGTTTAGGTCTTCGCGCAGCACAAAAAGGCCATTAGACATCTGCAGAATACATTCAGTGAATACCCGAACTCAATAATCACAAAAGGAAAAGGTCGTAGCTCTACCTGAAGCGCGGCTGTAAACATAGTGTCAAATGACTCCTCTTGTGACACCTTCCTCATTTTTTCCTGAAACCTGGGCAGGATCGAAAGTTTGAGAATTGTCTCCGATAGGCAACTTTTATATCCAGCACCCAGGTTAGGCGGTTGAGAAGGTGGAGACGGACTTCTCAAGGCATCTGAGGGAGCGGGAGCAAGAACGCCTGCTTCCTTTGACGATGACGGGCCTGGCAAATCAATTTCAACTGCTTCCACGCTCCCTACAGATCCCCCAGCGCCCTTATTAAAAGATGGGGCGACTGCCGGAAGCCCCCCCTCAACGGGATCTCCTATCGGGATCCCCTTTGGAGGACTTATCTCTCCCTCGCTGTCTTCTATCAGGGTTGCTTCGGGAAGAGCTGCTGGAAGCTGGGCCCGATGACCCGATTCTGACTGGCGGAGCCTCTTAGGTTCATTCCCTGCCGCACCATGATCGCTCCCTTCTCTCTTTCGAAGGCTCGATATCAATAAGTCTTGAGAAAACTTCATTGCTACAATATAGTGAGCATATGGTTAGCTAAAAGGAAGACACCAAATATGTTAGCTGCAAATATAACAATAAGAAAAAAGAAAAATTCTTCAGGGCTCACCGGGCGCTGCAGCCAGCGACACCGGCACGAACGCGATCTCCCGGAGATTATCCTCCGATAGCAATTCCTTACTGGGGGAATGATGGTAGAAATCAGGGTGTTGAAAAGCTCACGGTCTCTCTCATCAACACTCGAGTTCTGGTTAGAACGGGTATCCGGAATACCCCAATCTACGCTCAGCCCTCCAAGTGTGCGTAAAAAAATCAAGACTTCCACCCTTTAATTTTAGAAGGAAGATTAAGCCTAAGAACCCTTTTGGGCCTCGATGCGAAGCTCCACCACCCATCCCTAACCGGGTTTCTAATCCTATATAAGGCCCTAAATAAAGAAAGTCGAGCGGAAGCTCCATGAAAGGAACAAAGTACTAGAAATGAAAAAATAACACGAATAGAATTAGGGGTAAGCTGTGCAGGAATAAGGCGATACCTGTTCAATAAGTTTACGAAAAAAGGATGTAAGGGCAGTCGTAGACCACCCTTGAAAAATTCTTCATACAACGCGACCTTTCCTGGTCGCGCTAGGGTGACCCTATCCTCAGGGAGGGGAACGGAGAGCCGAATGTCACTAGGGATCCCGAACTGAGCCCTGAGGTTCCTAAGATCTTGAGAGGATGTAACAGAGGCAACATCTGCCGGCCCAGCCGATTTGGAAGCAATCGCGGGAGGCCCTACCTCACGACTGGTAGACGAAGAGGAAACCCTAGGAGACTGGGATAACAACCTAGACACAGGCTGCACGGACCGAGCAACAGGTTGGTCCCCGCGGATGACTACCCCTCCGAGGGACTGTCGACGCGCTTGAAGAATCTCCTCTCGGATGGGCTCAACCATGGGGCCCTTACCTTTCCTATCTTGGGAGGGATCCATAAAAAGAGAAAGGGAGAAGAAGTCGACTAACCTGGGCTTGAAGAGATAAAATCGCAGAAGGATACTCAAAATCAAAGATTAGGGGATGGAGGAGATGCCCCCCCTTTTTTATTATATATCGGACGCGATGCCTCGAGCACCGCAAAGACACGTGGTAGTCCCCCAGTGGAGTCGGACAAACGAAAAAACACTATCCTCTTAGAGATATGTGCTTCCTCTCTTTCTTCCTTTTCTCAAAACGTCACTTATCATGTGCTGGATTTTTTGAAATTCAAATTTTTCCGCCCTTCTCACTTGCACGTGCGCAACACACCTAAATACAAGGAACATGGGCGAGGGGGCATATGATATGGATAATAAATAAAATAGTTAGTAAATGATGCAGTTAGAAAATAAAGAGCCCCGTAGCCTAGGCGGCCCCCGGAGTCTGGGCGGCCCCCAGTCCTCAAGTCTGGGCGGCCCCAGTCCTGGGCGGCCCCCCAGCCCTAGTTGGCCCCCAGAGCCTGGGCGGCCCCTAGTCATGGACGGCCCCCAAAGTCTGGCCGGCCCCCGGTCCTGGGCGGCCCCTAGGGTCTGAACGCCCCCAGTCCTGGGCGGCCCCCCTGGGCGGCCTAGGGTCTGAACGGCCCCCAGTCCTGGGCGGCCCCCAGGGTCTGGGCGGCCCCCAGCCCTAGGTGGCCCCCAGAGTCTGGGCGGCCCCTAGTCCTGGACGGCCCCCAAGGTCTGGCCGGCCCCCGGTCCTGGGCGGCCCCTAGGGTCTGAACGGCCCCCATCCTGGGCGGCCCTCAGTCTGGGCGGCCCCAGTCCTGGGCGGCCCCCAGGGTCTGGACGGCCCCCAGTCCTGGGCGGCCCCCAGAGTCTGGGCGGCCCCCCAGCCCTGGGCGGCCCCCAGAGTCTGGGCGGCCCCCAGCCTGGGCGGCCCCCAGAGTCTGGGCGGCCCCCAGCCCTGGGCGGCCCCCAGAGTCTGGGACCCCCGTCCTGGGCGGCCCCCAGTCTGGGCGGCCCCAGGGTCTGGGCGGCCCCCAGGGTCTGGGCGGCCCCCCCATCCTGGGCGGCCCCCAGACTCTGGGCAGCCCCCGGTCCTAGGCGGCCTCCTGGTCCTAGGTGGCCCCTAGACCTAGACGGCCCCCAATTTGAAAATGATTCTCAAATCAAAACCACTAAACATAAAAAACCATCATATTCGGAACAGAAATCGAGGATCATTAAGCATCATAACGCTTTAAATGATCCGAATAAGACAAACACTGAAACACCGCCGTTTATCTAGAAAAAGGAGATACTGAACTCTTAATTTAGAGCCAGATACCTTTTTCTGACTCTGACATCTCCACTAACCCTGACATTCCCTTGGGATAACCAAGGTCATCATGAAAATCCTTACCTTCATGAGTAAGTTTCTTAAATACCTTTATTATTAATTGTCAAGGAATGACCACGTAGCTGAGGCGAAAATAGGACGAATGTTTATCCTACACGTAGACCTCTGGAACTAAAAAGAAAAAGAAAAGAAAAACAAAATAGGAGGATAAAAGGTAAGAAGGAGGAAGAAGGGGACTTTTCTTCTTTCAGAAAGAGATCTCATAATAAGAAAGAAATCTGGTGATCTAGCATCAACAAGCTCTATTGTCTCACTTCAGGGACCTGTGACGGGAGAGGAGCTTTCTGGGGGGTGATAGAGCTGGTAGTGGAATGTCATTCTCTTCTGAGTACAACTTCTTTGTAGGAGGGGTTTTTTCCTTCTTTTTTGGTTTGGGTGGTGTAGGGGTTGTATCTCACCCTCACTCATATAAGTTATTGTCGGATCTTATCAAAACACAGGATGTATATGGGTGATAAAGAATACACATGATGTAAAGGCCATCAAATCTAGAGAGGATTCACAAATAACCACCACCACCACCAAAAACAATAGTAAATAAATCTATTATATCAAAAGGAACAGTGAGCATATGGAAGTTAGGGAGGGTGAGATAATCAGATGTAGTGGATAGTAGGTGGTATTGCAGGCAGTCTGTTCCCAAAGCTGAATACTAAATACATTGATATTTTTTTACATAGTATCAAGAGTCAATACTTCATATTACTTTCAAACAAACAAAAGGTAAAAAAGGAAAAACCAAAAAAATCATCCACCTAACATTGTTATATCAAATCAACATCCACACAATGCAAAAATCCAAAGTCTAATAAGAAATGCGATCTATCAACCAAACATAATAACATCATTCATAACATAAAAATATCCATAATCAAATAACATCATTTATAAAATAAAAAAATCTATAATCTCATAACATCAACCATAGAAAAATGTATGTCCACAATCATATAATATAATTCAATTCCCTTTCTCATCTTCTATCCCTAGATTCGTTGACAAATAACTAAGGCGGACCATCCTTTAACCAACCTAATCAGATCAGATCAAAATGCACGCTTTTCACCTAATGTGTGCCTATATAAAGACCCCTTGCCTAAAGCATAAGAAACATCTAACCCTTAACGCTTTACACCAAGACATAAGACGTGCTTAACCCTTTGAGCCTTGCACCTTAGGCATGCCTTTGACAACATTGGATTCAACTAATTGTTGGTATGATCCAGCCCCCTATGGAATAAATTGTCCACTTGAAGTCATAACACAACAGCAGCTGTTAATAGCCGGTTTTCATCCAATACATAAGCTACTTCATACCCAAATGCCATTCAACACCAATGTGATACTTATAGTAACATTTTTTGGGCCAAACCCATCATAGCAAAAGTAGTGGCCAATTTTTAAAACAAGGAATGAATCTAAGAGTTCAGATGCACTCTTAACACAATAACCATAAAAATATTAATACAACACATTAATGATTTAAAACAGCAACTTTATACATAACGGCAATGAATCAAATATAAAGCCTATTGATAGTCTCTTAGGTCCTTCCCACCAACCTAAAAGAGTAATATATACCTTCAAGGTCCCCACCTTGTATCCTATTTTATTATTTACCATGAGGCTACTCATATTAGGACATTTTAAAACACTTATTTTTAGTCATTGTTACATAACTAGAGCTTTTCCTTCAACTAAGGATTTAGTACAGCATAACACCAAATTCAGAGAACGATTATTTTTCTTCATCTTATAAACTGGTAATACAATATTGAAACATGTGAATAAATTAAGTGTAACAAAAATGTGCATGTTAAGATGGATATATGATAAAATTTTAAAAGATAAAATTAAAATAAACATATAAGAGAAATGATAGGAGTGATAGGAGTAATCCTAATTGAAGATAAAATAAGAAAAAATCAATTACGGTGATTTGAACATATACAACGAAAACCTTTAGATACTTCAGTTCGAAAGAGTTATCTTTTAACATTCACAGTAAGAATAGAGGTAGAGGTAGACCTAAATTTACATGAATAGAAATAATTAAAAAAGATATAACTATTTGTAATTTGAATGTCTACTTAGTCCTGAATAGAGCAGAGTGAAGGAAGCAGATTCATGTAGCTGACCCCAAATACAAACACCAAATACATAGCACACTTTCTTCATCTCAAAATATTGTAAAGCAAACAAACAGCTGGTAATCTAAAACATCTACAGTAAAAACTTTATTCTAGCCATAGGGAAATTGGTGCAAGAAACATTAAGAAGCACTAAACAGAAATGAAGGTTCTTTAAAAATAAAATAATCTGGGAACAAGAAAACATAATCCTAAAACAAGCAAGAATAGTAAAACAAATATATAAAAATTTTAAGAACTCGCTGAAAATCGCTAGAAAGAGCTCCATCTAAAAAATATATATATACATTAGTTTATGATATATGAGGTGATTTAACAGAAATCCCCTTTTTATTTAGTATTTACTCATGTTCATTCTTTTTATGAAAAAAGGCAGCCCAATCCACAAGGTTCCTAGCGCTTCAGTGTTTAGGTATGCAGCCTTACCCCCCAAGTGCACAGAGGCAGTATTCATGTTCTAAGCCCATAACACCAGTCATAATGGAGCATAACGTTCATTCCTTCTATAAGAGATGAAATGATACGATATGCTATAACAAAGGATGGTTTTATCATGTCATTTAGATGTATATTTAAACCCTCTCCCTGGAGAGAGGAAAAAGAGGGAGTAGCAGATTATTCAATTTCTCTCCCTTTTTTTGCCCCTCTCATCCATTAGGAGACCTAGCTCCCATGGACTTCCCCCCTCCAAAAATTCCATATTTCCCTAAACTAATCCATGCTTTTGAGCATGTATTCCTAAAGATTTGAATGTGTTCCAAGATTGGAATCCCTTGAAACTCCTCCAAGAGTGGGAAACCAGTTTCCTAACAACTATAATTCCAGATATGGAAGTCAAAAATTAATTGAAGAGGGGAAGAGAAAAGGTGATATTTCAGGCTTCATCAATATGAAAATTACATTTCACAAGAACCATCATACAGAATCTCTTAACACAAAAAACTCATTTTAAGTCTAGCATTTGCACACAAGCATGAACACATGCATATGGACATACAATCCCACATTGTTAACATGATAATACAAACAAAAACTTTATTCTGCCCATTCAGCATTCCCCTCCTTGTTGTGACAAAGATGTTTCTCCCAACCTCTTTTGGAAATTGTAACAGTCTTGAAGAAAGCCAACCAATATTTGAACAAATTCCAAAATGAAAGAAAATTTAACATGGCTTGTACTCTTTTGAAGTTTTTGAGTAAAAATAGAACACACATAAAGGTAAAGCTAATCATCTACTCAACTGTGGAAAAGAAAGCTTAAATACAACCAATAAACAAAGCATAAGTGTCAACATACGTAATTTCACATTCCATGACAAGTAATAATACCAAGAAAAAGGCTATGTTACATTTTTTAGAATTAAAATAATGTCAAGCCACCTTAATACCATAAGGTAACAATAGGTTTGGTTACATACATGTTGGTTCAAGTTAGGATAATACATCATTTGCAAACAAACCCCTACCATTACAGAGATGCAACATGGCCATGAGCATTCTTTTATGAGATGCTTTGGCTAGCCCATTTTGGGCAAACAAAAAGTTCTCTAGCTAAGTGGCAAAAGGGGATTGGTGTGACCTGGCAGAATCATTGCCAAACAAGGGAGGTGGTTGAGTGTCTAGTTACCAAGTCAGAACTTGTCGGGTTGAGTAACTTTTGGCATGCACTTATCATGCCCGCAGCATTTTCCTTATTCTATCAGGCCAAATTCTAGTATCTGTAAAATGGCAGTTTCATGATAGTACTTGAACAAATATATCAAGAAATTTGGTTAAACAATGACAATAAATGAAAGAATTTATCTCAAAAATTCCATAAGTAGCAAGAATTTCCACAGCAAATGTGAAAACAGCAAGCAAGCAAGTTTCCATGCATTCATTGAGTAGCAGACCAAGTAATCAAGAATACTATAAGACAACTAATAAAGGAATTTATAAAAATATCATTAAGTAGAAGGACGTCCTGTCAGCAAATGTGGAGACAGCAAGCAAGAAAGAAAATTTTCGCACCTTCATCGAAAAGTAACCAAGTAATCAAGAATAACATAATACAACTGAGAATTATCTCAAAATATCCTTAAGTAGCAGGGCATTCCTTCAGCAAGTGTAAAAACAGCAAGCAAGAAAGAAAGTTTTCATGAACTTGTTGAGAAGTAGACAAAGTGGTCAATAATACTGTTAGGCAACTTGCAAAAGAATTTAACGCAAAACATCCTTAAGTAGCAGGAAGTTCTAACATAACAGCAAGAAAAATGTTATCATGCATTTGTTAAGTCGACCAAATAATCAAGAATGCTTAAAAAGGGGAAGGAGATGAGGTTAATAGAAATAAGCATACAAACCATACAAGATGGATCACATATACAGAGGACTCAAGGACTTACAAATAAGTGTTTCTAGGCATGCATACAATGGGTTCACTTGAAAGTACTGCTGTGTCAATGTACAAAGAAAGGGAGAAAACAACATCAAGAAGTAAAATAGATCAAATAGCACGAAACAGTACATGACAGTTGGCAGAATCAGCTTAGAAAGCACTAATTGCAAACAACAGATTAATTTCAACACATTCATCTGAACGAGCAATCCAAGACAGAAAACCACTACAACTTGTGCAGTTAAGCAATAAAACAGATCAGAAAGTTGTCAGTAAGAAGTCTGAATGCAGAAATCAAAGATAAATACATCACATATTCCAGAGACCCATGATCAGCTAGAACTCCAACCAAATTTAAACAGCATACAAATGATATGAAACAATGTGTCAAATTCCACGGAATGAGATCAATTATCAAGTCTAACATGCATTCATAAACCAACACACAAAAGAGTAAAAATTGCTGGTGGTTAACTTAATTGAAATATAAGAAACAAACTCTCAGGTAGATAATATAAGCCCTTAAAAAGCTACCAAAGCTTGTGAAATGAAAACAATCAATCAAAAGTATGCTTAGAAATAGAATAAACAGAGACGGAATAAGTAGATTACCCTAGTAGAATGGGTTCATGTTCTGGTAAAGCCCTCCTCCACTCGGAACTCTAGGTCCAGGAGATGAACCAGCTGGTGCGTGGTGCTGGCTCTGGTAAGTAGACGATGACAGCGGGTAATGCCCACTCTCAGGATAACCCCCTGCAGGCATCCCAACAGAGCTTGGTGGCATGCGATACACCGATGATCCCCCGCTGAAAGCACCATAGCCACCGGATCCAGGACCACCATACTGCGAGGAAGACCCATAAGGACCCCCAAGACCTCCTCCATAACCTCCAGCTCCAGCACCAGCTAGAGACGAAGGCACCTGGCTTCCGACCGATGGCAGACCCGGAGTACCAGCCCCCATTGATGATGGCAAGGCTGAGTTCAGGTGGTGATGGTGACCCAGCCCAGCAGCACCTGGCATCCCAGCACCAGAATAGCCCCCAAAGAAGAGATCCCGCCGCCTGGCCCTCCGTATTGACTTGACAAAGAACTTGGCAAGGAGGACTGGTGACCCATTCCAAGCGCCTCCCCGCCGAAATCAGACCCTCTTCCCATCGGCTGACCATGGACTCCACCCACTGGGACAGCAGCACCGGCGGCCGGAGCCCCGGGCTTCCCCTTCTTCCCCTCACTCGCAAGCTTGCACACCAGATGGTGTCCATCGATGTTCTTGGTGGGGTCAACGAGCGATGCCCGGGCTGCGTCCGCTGTCTTGTAGACGAAGAGGGCAAACCCCGGAACTTACCCGTCTGCTTGTCAAACCCCAGCGGCCCCTCCTCAATCTCCCCATAGGAGGAGAAGTGGGCAAGGAGGCGGTCGGAGGGCATGTCAGCCGGGACATTTCCGACATAGATCTTGCGGAGGGAGACGTCGATGGCGGGAGGCGCGGCAGCAGTGGGGCCGGCGGTGCCGGCGGCAGCGAGTTGGGTGACGGTCATCCGGCCGTCGATCTTCTTGGAGGGCTCTTTGAGGGCAAGGAGAGCGCCGTCAATGTGGCGGAAGGTGATGAAGCCATAGCCCTTGCTCTTGCCCGTGGCCTTGTCGACGATGACGACGGCCTCCTCGAGCTCGCCGTACGAGGAGAAGAGGTTACGGAGGGACTCGGTGGTGGTCTCCCAGCCGAGGCCGCGGATGAAGAGCTTGCGCTGGGCCGGGTCCCGGTCGGCGATGGCCCGAACCGCGTCGAGGACGCCGGCGTCGCGGCATATGGCGTCCTGGACGATGTCGAGGAGCTGCTCGCGGGTGAAGGGTTCTACGATCCTGCGGGCGTCCTCGGGCGTCAGGCCCCCCATGGAGGTCACGACGCCGCCGTTCTCGTCGGCCTTGCGTTTCTTCGAGCTGGTATCCATTGCCAGGGGGTCAGGACATGAAAAACCCTAACCCTAAATCCAAAACGTCGGAATGGCGACGCTGATACAGCGGTGTGGCAACTTATAGGGAGCTTGATGGGCCCCAAGTGACAGCCTGACAAGAGGAACGGGCTCTGAGCCATGGCCCATGCCTGATTAGCACCGTTTCGCGACTCACGGGGCGATCGGACGTTAAGGAAAAGTTTCTGCACACAATATGCCGCATCGATCATGCGGATTATCCATACGTACCGCTGCCCTTGCTAAGGCTTAATGAGCCTTATTGTGTATCATACGCATGGCAATACGAACGAGTTGCCAATATATGCAGCTGATGCGCACTTACCGAATCGAAAAGTTGTGCAACGAGATTTTTTTCGAACGGTTGTTATCTACCTTGGATAATACGTATTTTCATGTTGATGGCCTACTTTTATTAGCACTGATATTTCTAGCAGTATAAGAGTTATGGATCTCATATCTCAAGATATCGCTTCGTGGCATGCCCCCACGATGATCCATTTATTTGATGAGCAATTTCTTGTCGAATCCTCTTTATCCCGCTCATTCCAGTCTACATATCTGATACCAGATTATAGCAAAGATCTTGCTTGCCTAGGGCTCCCACCATGGACATTATGAAGGTCTTTAGACCTCAACCTCGGTGTACGATGGAGACAGCATGGATTTGGCAGCTCCCTATCTATCCTAGCGTGCAGCTATTGTTTGGAAGCTTGCGTGGAATTGCCTGCCCACTTGTTCTTTGCTGTCTGGGAGAGGTTTGGCCTTTTAGATACTTATCCACTGTGTGGACTGGAGGCGGAGACTACTAATCATGCCATTTTTCTCTGCCCTATAGCGAGATAGATATGGCAGATGATTGGATATGTTTTCAGAGAAGATAATATGGGTCATTGGCGTTCCCTTTTTTTGAGTGACCTTCAGAGGAGTAACAAGCAGAAGGTCGCTTTGTGGGCTCCTACAGCTAATCAAATCTGGCTATCGTGGAATCGGCTCATCTTTACTGATAGCACCATTTCCCATCATAGAGTTGTGCACAAAGACATCTCGTCATCGTCTGAATTTGCACTCCATCGCTATGATTTTGATTCTGACAGCTCTGGCCTCTGGGGTTCCCTGCTGCTTTGGCAGCAAACCGGCGTACGGTTTTCATTTCTTAGGAGCTCCCTCCCCAAGGGTTTGTCAAAATCAATTTTGATGGAGTGTTCGAAGAAGATTCGCGGGCTCTGCTTTGTTATTCGAGGGTCTGATGGAGCTCTGTTGGCGGTGGGTGGATTTAGCCTTTTAAACTTTTCGGTTCCTCTGGCAGAGCTTTATGCAGCTTGGACGGGCATCTCCTATGCTATTCGGATTATTCACGCTCATAGTCTCCTCATCGAAGGGGACTCGCTTACTGTCATCCGATGGCTCCAAAAGAAGTGCTATAATCATGTTCCTACCAATCCTCTGCTACATGACATCTGGACTGCCCTTCGGGATGTCTATAGAGCCCAAATCCATCATTTATGTGAAGCCAATTCTGCTACAGATTGGGTTGCGGTGTCAGTGGCTCATCATTTGGCTTTTGGTCATAGAATTTGGTTGACCCCATGTCCTTTTGTTTTTAATCAAATTTTGTACTATGATCTATTAGGATTGACTCGCACTAGAGTGTGTGATCACTTGCATGTACCAAATAATAATAATAAATAATAAAATAATAATAATAATAATAATGGTATTTGGTTCCTAATAATTAAAAATTATAAATTACAAATTAAAAAATAAATAATAATATCAAAATTCAACATTAAATATTTAAAATATTTAATTTTGATTAGATATTTAGTGTAAACTTAATAATATTAAAATATTTTAAATATTGTATTGTATTTAATATTAAATATTTATGTATATTTAATATTATGTACATTATAAGTTTAAATAAATTAATAATAAAAATATTTATTTAAACAATGTTATTTATTCTAAAAATAGTATCTAACACTTAAATAATAAAATATAAATAAATTATAATATTTAAATGTTATAAAATATATCATTAATTAATAATATATTATGAAATATTTATTTATTATTTAATAATTTATTTAATAATATTATAATGTAAATTAAATATTTCTAAAGTGTTTTTTACATAGAATCCTTACTTTCACTGGATTATTTCATATTCTAAGGGAAAAAAGCCACCTAAAACTTTAGAAATATTATTAAATACGATAATCTTAGATTTTTTTGAAATTCAAAGCTAACATAAATTAAATATGATAATTTATATTTTTAATAAGCTAATTGTTAATTATAATTTTATTAAAAATATAAAAATTAATAATATTATATTACTACAAATCAAACTATCGTCTAATTGTAAACTGCAGGTGATGTTTTTATCCTATTTCCATCCACATAAGATGGCATTGATATGAACATCCTAAACTGAAGGTTTTAGACCAAGGATTTGTATAAAAAATAACTCCGTTGCCTATCTATCTATCTCGTTCCTTTATTTGTACATGCAACGGAGAAGCCTGATGTGCTAAATGGCCCATGATTGGATTCAAGAGGCTGGTTCTGGGTCCCTTGTGATGAAAACCAGGACCACCTTAGATAGCTTCGAGCCTCAGAAATCGAAATTGGATGGCGCATTAGGCGCACACATTAGCTGCACTCATGTAAGTGCATATGTCATATTCCTAATGCGTGCTCTGTAAGCGCGCATGTTATGACCCATCAGTCTGGTGCTTCCCATCTTGTACGGATGCATGCATTGTATGCTCTTCATGTGCATAAAGACTTTTCCAATTGGATACGTGGCAAGAAACCAGCCGTCAAACTACCAGGCAGCCTACCATCAAAAGAAAAGCCATCATCTGGAATGCTTGTTGCCAAAGCAATCAGATTGCCTGGCGAAGATCCGATCGACGGTAACCCGGTAAAATCATCCGGATCCAATTAGACGGTAGCGAAAAGGTCGTTCGAATCAATTGATGGAACTAGATTCGCCATCAAAGCAAAATTCCTTCTGGAATCATCGGTTGGGCAACATGTGAGTCATTTTCTCGAATTTTTCTTCATCTCTAAAGATGCCTCCTTGTTGGAGAATCTCAAAGATGATGGACATCCTGGTATACTCTTCTTCCCGTTTCTTAGAAGGGCACATTAGTCTTGTTTGCTCTTTAAAGTTTTTTCTTTTGATTTTGCATAAATCCTGATAATTTTGTTGACCCTCAATTAATTTTGATGCTTACAAAATAATTAACAAAGACTAATTATATTTATTAAGCTTGTATAAGAAAGTTTAGATGCTTTACAAGTAAGTATTTTTATGCAATTTTTTTGAGAGTACACTTCATTTTATTTTGCCACCTGATTGATATCAAATGAACATCTTTTAAGCCATGGCCGTTCTATTGGCTTGGGAGTTAGCTATTTAGCTAGCTTGCTCTTTCGTCTAGCTAGTTGGCATGTCAATTAGCTAACTACCAAACGTTTCTGTGGCTTGGCCAAACGGTTG
Source organism: Calamus simplicifolius (assembly GCA_900491605.1). NCBI lineage: Eukaryota > Viridiplantae > Streptophyta > Magnoliopsida > Arecales > Arecaceae > Calamus > Calamus simplicifolius. The sequence goes on from UESW01004375.1 coordinate 72,534, forward strand.
TTCATTTGAGCGGTTAGCTAGTTTGTTCCTTCGTTAGCTAGCTGGAGTTTCATTTTAGCTAGCTGAGGTGCCTTTTAATTGCTAGCCGAGCCTTGTCATTTTTGAGCTAGCTGGTTAGCTAGCTTGGCCTCCTTCTAAGCTAGCTAGATTTCATTTTAGTTAACTATTTTTTTTGAATGCTTCTGTGCTAGCCAATGCTTTGGGTGTCAGTTAGCTGATTAGCTAACTTGACTTCCCTGTTAGCTAGCTGGCTTGCCTTTTAGTTAACTATCATTCCATGTTTCTTCACTTGGCCGAACGCCCCTCTTTTTTAACTAACTGGTGAGCTAGCTAATGATTCTCTTAGTTAGCTAGCATACCCTGTTAGTTAACTGCTTTGCTTTGGAGCTAACTGGTTTTCTTTCTTAGCTAACTATTTTTCACAGGGACTCCAAGCGAGTGGATGTTATTTTCAGTTAGCTGGAGAGCTAACTTTCACCTTCAAGCCGTTTGAATTCTTTTTGTAGTTAACTAGAGAGCTAGCTACCTTTTGGTTTAGTTAACTGGAAAGTTAGCTGCTTCTCCCTGGGCATGAGATTGCTTTTCCTTAGTTAGCTAGTGAGCTAACTATCCTGGCCGGACGCCTTCTTGCTTTTGAGTTTAGTTAGCTGGGAGCTAACTATCTGTTGGCTAGTTAGCTAAAGAGCTTCTCTGTTGCCAAAAGCCGAGCACCTCTTTTCCTCAGTTAGCTGGGGAGCTAACTACCATTTCTTGGCCTCTCCTCTTAGCCGTGTGGATTGCTTGCTAAGTTAGCTGAAGAGCTAACTATCTTTTGGCTTGGTTAGCTAATGAGCTAACTACTGGCTCTTTACTTTTTCTCCTAGCCGCATGCTTTGGTTGTTAGTTAGCTGGGAAGCTAACTAGCAAATGCTTTAGTTGCCTAAAGAGCTGCCTGACCCTCTCCTGGATGGTTATTATTGCCGTGAGATTTCAAGTGAGCTAGCTGGATAGCTAGCTGGGGCTCTTTCTTCCTTCCTGGCCGATCGACTTCAAGGACTTCAGCTACCTGGAATTTATTCAGTTAGCTGCCACTCTTTTTTCTGGGCGTGCTCTCTCTCTCTCTTCTTTAATGCATTGCTATTTTCAGCTATATTAACTTTTGATTTCTTGTGTTATGATAGAGTTCTTCCTTTTTCAAGTGGATTCAATGCATTCAATGCTTAAGGGAAATAATCTCAACAGTTATTTTTACTTCCAGTTTTTCTTTCCACTTATTTCAAATGTATCTAACGGATATTTTTGTTGGATGCTTATAAATAGATAGGATTTGAAGAACAACTTGACGAATCTGAAAGAGAGAAATACAAGAGAAAGAAATCCAAGAAAAAGAGCTTTTATTGCATATTTTTTGGAGTGGTTGGAAGCAAGTTGTTGTGCATTCAAAGATCATTCATTGCTCAAAGGTCGTCCAGATCCATTAAAGCCCTCAAGCAATCAAGACTTTAGCTACCTCGACGCTGTTCATTTATTGCCGAGGATATTGCTTCAAATTTGTAAAGTATATCTTGAATATTTGCTCATTGTAGGAGCTATTCATTCTTATATTCTCTAAAATTTTGTAAAAGGGTTAGAATTAACCCTTTAGTTCATGTTGGCTTCCTTGTGCCGTTAAAACAAGAGGACTAGCCTGGTAAGGCTAGGGGTTAGCTTCCTTGTGCCGTTAAACAAGAGGACTAGCCTGGTAAGGCTAGGGGTTTGACTGCCTTGTGCCGTAAATAAGAGGGCTAGTCGGGGAAGGCTAGAGGTTGTAATCGTTGTAATACGATTAGTGGAATTCCTAAAGGTTTTGGGGAGTGGATGTAGGTGCTGAGTTTGGCACCAAACCACTATAAATTATCTTGTATTTGTGGTTGTTTGATTCTCTATTATTATTCTGTGCACTTCACTGCACCGCTGCGAATCAAATTTAAATTAGTATTAAAGCACATATCTGCATAGTAATTAATTTTTAAATTACCCAATTCACCCCCCCTCTTGGGTTGCTACATCTGGGCAACAAGTGGTATCAGAGCAGAGTGCTCTTGATTTCTATAGCTTTGATTAGCTTGGAGCCAAAGATCAGTAGTAATCCAAATGGGTTCTATGTTGACTAAAGGACAATCAACTAATAGACCACCTTTATTCAATGGAACAAATTACACATATTGGAAAGCACGAATGAAAATCTTCATTCAAGCACTAGATTATGATTTATGGGGAATCATAATTAATGGACCACACACACCCACTATTATGATTGATAATATTAATATTGCAAAACCTAAATCTGAATGGGATGAGCAAGACAAGAAACTAGCTCAATTAAATTCAAAGGCTATGAATGTTCTTTATTGTTCTCTTGATGCAAATGAGTTTAATCGCATATCCACTTGCATGTCTGCTAAGGAAATTTGGGATAGACTTGAAGTCACCCATAAGGGTACAAATCAAGTCAAAGAATCCAAAATAAATATGCTTGTTCATAAGTATGAATTATTTAAGATGGATTCTGCTGAGAATATCACTGATATGTTTACAAGATTTACTGATATTATTAATGGACTGAAAAGTCTTGGAAAATCTTATGCTAACAGTGATCTTGTTAGAAAAATCTTAAGATTTTACCTAGGTCATGGGAAGCCAAAGTCACTGCAATACAAGAAGCAAAGATCTCAACACTTTATCACTTGAAGAGTTGGTCGGTTCTTTGATGACTCATGAGCTTCAGCAACGACAACACATTGTGAAGATGGTTCAAAGAAGAAAAGAACCATGGCATTAAAGAGTGCAACTCAAGATGATGAAAGTGAGGAAACCACAAGTAATAGTGAGAAAGATGATGAAATAACACTTATCTCAAGAAAATTTAAAAAGTTCATGAAAAGAAAAAAATTTGAAAAAAGAAAACATTTTGTCAAGTGAGACCATAGCAAAGATAAGGAAAAGAGTGAACTTCCTACATGCTATGAGTGCAAAAAGCCTGGACATATCAGACCAGAATGTCCCTTATTAAAGAAAGGATCTAAAAGAGTAAAGAAGAAAGCAATGATGGCAACATGAGCGACAGCGAAGCTACAAGTTCAGAAGATGAAGAGAAAACTGAAGTTGCAACGTTTGTTTCATGGCTGATAATGATGAAGTAAGCCCTAATTTTTAGATGACTTTATATTTGATGAATTACAAGGTGTATTTTATGAACTTGTTGATGATTTTGCAAATTTAAGTTCAAAGAACAAAGATTTGAAAAATGAAATAAAAAAAACTTATTCTTGAAAAGGAAAGAATTTCAAAAGATAATGAATCATTGTTAAAGAAAAACCAAGATTTAAAAAATGAAGTAAATAAATTAAACCAATTGTTGATAGATTTACTTTAAGCTTAGAAAAATTAGAAATAATTTTAAATAGTCAAAGAGTTGTTTACAATAGAGCTGGTTTTGGATATAATCCTTTTGAAAGACAAAAAAATTTGAAAAATATTTATGTGCATGGTAATGACTCAACCAAAATTACATGTTTTAAATGTAAAAATTAGGACATAAAGCTTATACTTGTCACACACACAAGGTGAGAAAAATATGGGTTTCAAAAGGAACTATCTTGACTAACCCTAAAGGACCCAAGAAAGCTTGGGTACCTAAGAATAAAATTTAAAATTGTGTATGCAGGTGTGTCTTGCAACCCGAGCAATTAAAAGACAATGGTACTTGGATAGTGGGTGCTCAAGACACATGACCGGTGATGAATCGCAATTCATCACTTTGGAGGCAAAAGATAGAGATGTTGTTACTTTCGGTGATAATGGTCAAGGAAAAATAATTGGTATTGAAAAATAGGTATCACACCTCATGCTTATATTGATAATGTCTTACTTGTGAAAGGACTGAAACATAATTTACTTAGCATTAGTCAATTATGTGACAACGGATTTAAAGTTACATTTGAATCATCCTTATGCATTGTTAAAAATCCTGCTAATAAAAATATGAGATTTATTGGTCAAAGGCATGGTAATGTATACATTGTTAATTTAAATGATTTGCATGATCAAAATATTGATTGCCTAGTTGCTACAAACAATAAAACTGATAATAGTTGGTTATGGCATCGTAGGCTAGCTCATGCAAGCATGGATTTATTATCTAAATTAATTAAGAAGGATTTAGTGCATGGTTTGTCAAAACTTATTTTTGAAAAAGATAAGATTTGCAATGCTTGTCAATTTGGAAAACAAATCTGAGTATCTTTTAAATCAAAGAATTTAGTCTCAACCACTAGACCTTTAGAACTCTTGCATATGGATTTATTCGGTCCTACAAGAACAACTAGTCTAGGAGGAAAAAGATATGGTTTTGTTGTTATTGATGATTTCTCTCGTTTTACATGGGTTTTATTTCTAACTAGTAAAGACGAAGCATTTCCGCATTTCAAAAATTATTTAAAAGAATTATAAATGAAAAGAACTCTTCTATTTGTCGATACGAAGTGATCATGGAAAAGAATTTGAAAATAAATCTTTTGAAGATTTTTGTAATAAAAATGAAATTGAACACAATTTTTCTACACCAAGAACACCACAACAAAATGGAGTAGTAGAAAAAAGAATAGAACTTTAGAAGAAATGGTTCGTACCATATTGTGTGAGAGCAATCTCCCAAAATATTTTGGGCAAAAGCTATCAACACTGCATGCTATGTTTTAATCGTGCATTGATTAGACTGTTTTGAAAAAGACTTCATATGAGCTTTGGAAAGGAAGAAAACTAATATAAGTTACTTTCATGTTTTGGATGCCAATGTTTGTTTTAAATAATGGAAAAATTAAACCTTGATAAATTTGATGCTAAATCTGATGAAGGAATTTTCTCGGTTATTCTTTGCATAGTAAAGCTTTTAGAGTATTTAACAAAAAGACTCTAGCAGTTGAAGAATCAATTCATGTTATCTTTGATGAATCTAATGATCTTCCATTAAGGAAGAGAAAAGGTATAAATGATGCAGATGACATTGAAGATCAATTCAAGGACATCACATTGAAGGACAAGAATGACTCAGATACACAAGAAGTAAATGAAGAAGGGAACGTTGACTTACCTGAAGCCTCACAAGGTAATGATGAATTAGAAAGAGGTTGGAGGTACATTCTCAGTCACCCTAAAGATCAAATTATAGGTGATCTATCTCATGGAGTTAGAACTAGATCATCATTTAGAGATGCTTATAATAACGTAGCATTTGTATCTAAAATTGAACCTAAATGTTATGATGATGCTAAAAATGATGCTGATTGGATTGATGCCATGCATGAGGAACTTCACCAGTTTGAAAGAAATAATGTATGGACTCTTACTGAAAGACTTCATGATCATCAAATTATTGGAACTAAATGGGTTTTTAGAAATAAATTGGATGAACATGGTAATATAATTAGAAATAAAGCAAGATTAGTAGCTAAGGGTTATAATCAAGAAGAGGGAATTGATTTTGATGAAACTTATGCCCCAGTTGCTAGATTAGAAACTATTAGATTACTTCTTGCTTATGCGTGTTTTATGAATTTTAAACTATATCAAATGGATGTTAAAAGCGCTTTCTTAAATGGATACATTGCTGAACAAGTTTTTGTGGAACAGCCACCCAGCTTTGAAAATCACTTGTTTCCAAACCACGTTTTTAAATTGAACAAAGCATTGTATGGTTTGAAACAAGCACCCTGGGCTTGGTATGAAAGATTAAGTAAATTCTTGATCAGTAATGACTTCATTCGAGAAAACGTGGATACAACTTTATTTATTAAAAGATAAGATAAAGATATATTAATTATTCAAATCTATGTTGATGATATCATATTTGGTGCCACTAATGATTCTTTGTGCAAGGACTTTGCTAAGCTTATGCAGGGAGAGTTCGAGATGAGTATGATGGGAGAGCTAAACTACTTCCTCGGACTACAAATAAATAAAGCAAAGATGGGATCTTCATAAGCCAATCGAAATATACTAAAGAAATGATCAAGAAGTTTGGCATGGAGACATCCAAGAGTATTGGTACCCCAATGAGCTCATCATGTAGACTTGAATCTTGTAGTACTGAAAAGTCTATTGATTTGAAATTATATAGAGGCATGATAGGATCATTGTTATATTTAACTGCTAGTAGACCAGATATTTTATTCAGTGTTTACATGTGTGCTAGATATCAAGCCAATCCTAAAGAATCACACTTGCTTGCTATTAAAAGAATATTTAAATATTTGAATGGAACAGTAAATTTAGGTATATAGTATGACAAACAATCTAGCATTGACTTAATAGGCTACACTGATTCAGATTTTGCTGGATGTAAACTAGATAGGAAATCAACCAGTGGAACTTGCCAGTTTCTAGGTGTTAACTTAATTTCATGGTTTAGCAAAAAACAAACTTCAGTAGCACTGTCTACAGCTGAGGCCGAATACGTTGCTGCTGAAAGTTGCTGTGCTCAAATCTTATAGATTAAGCAACAACTAGAAAATTATGGCATTAAACAAAAAGTCATACCTATAAAATATGATAATACAAGTGCAATCAGCTTAACTAAGAATCATATTCAACATTTCAGAACTAAACACATTGAAATTAGACATCATTTCATTAGAGATCACGTAAACAATGGAAAATGCTGTTATTAAATTTTTAAATACTAAAAATTAAATTGCTATATTTTTACCAAGCCTCTTAATGAAATAAAATTTTATGAAATTAGAAGAGAATTAGGAATGCATGATCAACTGCTTAATGAATCAATTAATAAATTTTTTTCATGACATCTTTTCAATCAAATCTCTTAATGAAAAATCTTTTCAATTAAATGCATTGTACCTACCTTTGAGTATGTCAACATTAACTTCTCCTTTAATTCTCTCCAACGCATGAAACCTTTTTCCATTCAATCCACCAACCGGCCATTCAACTCTATTTATTCCTTTTATGATAGTTAACCAACTAGGCAACCAAATAGTCACCTGGCCAGTTAACCAACAAAGAGACCTCCCTATATAATTGTTGGCCCAGATGGCAACCCAAGAGGGGGGGGTGAATTGGGTTCTTAAAAATTTAAGACTTTTTAACTTTAGTTGATTAGTTAGCAAGATGTGCAAGTGAGAGGCTAACTAAATCAATACACAAGCAAATAAAGAGAGATAGAGAGAGAGAAAATATAGCACGGCAAACACAAGATAATTTTATAGTGGTTCGGTGCAACCAACACCTACGTCCACTCCCAAGATTCACTTGGGTCCACACTATAATCTCTCTAGATTACAGCCGAGTTGTTTTCCAAGCTCACAACTCAAACTTGTTGTTTTCCGGGTGCACAACGAACCCAGCTGGTTTTAACTCGGGCTTACCAGCACAAAACCCTACACGTTTTTTTCACGGGCTCACAACTAACCCAACACAAGCACTCCGGCTTGCAACGAGGTATATCAACCTCCACTGATTCAATCCACTGATTGAATCAGCAAACAAATAAAATAAAGTGTTTAAAATGAAATGCTCCCCTTGAGCAAATATACAAATGAAGTACAAAATAAAGGGTTAGAAAAGCCTGATAAGATTGCAGATGGTAGTGGCTTTGGCTTTCTTCCTTCTCTCTTTAACTCCTCTTGAAGTGTTGAATCAGGCCTCAGCAAGATTCTTGACCGTTGAAGACTTTGGAGTTGAGATGAAGCTTTTTCCTCTTTTGAAAATCCTTCGATTTGATCTTTGAAAGCTTTGGATTTTCTTTTGACTCTTGTGGATTGATGATCTGGAGCAGACGAAACTTCCTCTTTGATTTCACTCCTTTTGAATCTCTCCTTTGAGCTAGAAGATTTTTCCAATATGCTCTGTTTTTCCCTCTTTTGAAAGATATTCTTTTCTCTCTTTTTGATTTTCTCTTTTTTTTGATTTGAAAAGAGCTCCTCTATTTATAGATTCTGCAAAAATATATCCGTTAGAGACAAGAAAAATAGCCGTTATTGAAAATCTTACCGTTGGGGCTGATGTGTCATCGTTAAAAATCGCGCCCAGATTTGCGGAGTCGACTCGAGCTTTGTGGGAGTCGGCTCGAAGTCGATTACCAAAAATAGAAACATTTTAAACAGGGTCGACTCGCGAAAACAGTGTCGGCTCCTGAAAGTCGGGAGTCGACTCGAGGAAAATGGGGAGTCGACTCGAGAAGTGCTCAAAAAACATGGTTTCTGTTGTCTGAGCGGAGTCGGCTCGCACAGACAGGAGTCGGCTCGCAAGTTCAGGGGTCGACTCTTGAAAACCAAGGGTCGACTCGAGAAAATCACATTTGGGAGTCGACTCGGAAACCCTTGAGTCGGCTCGGGACGATACAAAAATCAGAAAAATTTCTGATTGACTTTAAAACTCGTCCCAATAAATTTAAATATAAATTTGACTTGAATACATTAAATATGACATTAAGCATGGATTCAAGACATGTTTCAAGAATTCATGATTGAATTATAATGTGTAAAAATTCCTTTTTGAAATCTTTTAAGCATAGAGCTTGAAACTCTTTTTCTAATTGATTCAAAACTCATTTGAATTAACATTGATAGTCCATTCTTTCAATTTGAATAAGCTCAAGGTTTTTGATAAATAAACTCATTGTTTTCTTTAAATACTCATGGCTTTTGGAAATCATCAAAATCAATAAAGTTGGGGCAATTATGTTTCAATAATTTCTCAACAATCTCCCCCTTTTTGATGATGACAAAAACATTGAGTATATGCATTATAAAATTGAAAAATTTATGATTCCAAAATCAACTTTTGTGTTCATGGAAAGGCTCCCCCTCAATGAGGTAGCTCCCCCTATGAACCTTAATTTTATAATCATTCAAAATTTTTCAAATTCAGAAACTTAAGCATTTTCTTTATGAAATTCAATTTATCTCTTCCCCTTATGCTCTTCCTCTTTCAAAATTAAACTTTGATTGAATTGCATATACGATTGAATAAAAACTCTCCCCCTTTTTTGTAATCAACAAAAAGGTTAGGAAGATATCAATAACATTCTTTATCTTTTTCTATTAACTTATCAATTGAGGATAATCATTCAAAGTATTCAAGGATATTACAATTGAAATAGACAAAAGTAATGCATCAAACTTTCTCATTACTTCAAAATGAAAATACATGAAAATGTAAACTTGCTCATTGCATTGAAAGTAAACTTGATTACATCAAAAAGAGATTACATAAAAACTTAAAAATTTCTTCTAGTAATTCTATTCAAGTGATCAACAATCTGCTTCATCCTTCACATTGAAGTCTAACATAATCTTTGAGCTTATTATCAACAAAGTACAAGCAGATGTAATTTTATCTTGAAGCTCGGCGTTGCATTGGGATATGTCTTGAGTCACCGCAGATATCCTTAAGTTCTCCAAAGATATTCTTTAAGTCTTCACTTAAGGAGCTGGTAGATGAACTGAGAGTAGACTCAATCGATGCAACCCGATCACTAAGTGAATAAGGCTTCTTTTAAATTCATAAACTTTTCATTAAATTCTTCTTTCAGTCTTTTTCATGCTCACTTATCTCAGATTTGAATAATGATCTAAGCTGATCTAACTGTGATCAGAAAAGCTACCAGATGAAATGTGAAGACTGAGCAGGAGCAAAGCAGGAGCAGGGGTAGAATAAGCAGGAGCTGGAACAGATCTGGAACAGAGCACTGAGGAGGCTCAGGTGATGAATGTCTCAAGAAGGTCTGGGGGCCTCAGCTCTACTCTGTCCTCTGTAACATTCTTTCTCTCCCAATTCCATTTTTCTTAACAAACCCCATCGATGAATAGTAGCCAAAGATAAAATCAGTATGTCTTAGTTCCTTTTTGGCTCACTATCACAAAAACAATCCCTTGGCTTTGAAATAACTTAGTAAAACCATGCCATAGGGCAAACTGATTTCTTTTTCCCACCACAATCTGCAATGTACCATATTATCATCCGAGGTAGATTGATGGCTTCCCAGAAACTACAGCATCCATAACAAAAATATCTCTCTCAGATACATAGTCGAATCTGCCGGTCTTGGGAAACAAAATCCTGCTGCAGATGTTGTGAAGTAATCTTAATTCCAAAGGCAAGCTGATTAGCAAAACTTCTTCAAATCCTTCAAAATTTCTGTTCAATAGCCTAGTGAGGGCTGGAGATCTATCTTCTGGGGCAAAGGTGGATGGTCCAGACAAGGGTAATTCAACAATCTAGATAGAATAGAGGAAGTGATGTTCAGACCAATGCCTCTAACTTGCTCACCAACCATCATCTCCTCTGGTCAAATTCTTGTAAAACTCTTTAACTAGAGCAGGGTAGGTGGGACAGTCCAACAACATATCTCAAATCCCATCTCAATTAGTTGTCTACCTATTATAAAGCCTTCATTCTCAAATAATTCAAAATCAACCTTCTTCCTGTAGTGACAATCTACTCGCAAGATGATCTACCTGAGAGTAGGAGCTGGAGCAGGAGAATCACTAGAGAAGGGGTAGAGGATGAATCCGTGGCTCGCGGACGGGTCGTCGAACGGTCCTCTTCCTCTTCAAACCGGCGCCACTGCTAGCTCCACGGGTTTTGGGTGCCATTGATCTTGAAGGATTGGTTAATCAGAGGTTTTTGAGGTTTGGAGGGTTTTGGGAAAGCTTTGGAGAGATTTGGAATGATTTGGAAGAATGAAATGTCCGTGGGTCGACTCGTGCCCTAAATAATCGACTGGGACCACGTCGAGTCGACTCGCGCAAAGTGTGGAGTCGGCTCCGACTAGTCACAGAGCACGGACACGATCTCGAGTCGACTCGCTCAGAGAAGGGGTCGACTCCTGAGTTTCAGCAGAAACTCGAGTCGACTCCGATACTCTCGAGTCGGCTCCGAGACCATTTCAGAGAAAAAAATTAAGATTCAGAGAATCTGAAATGAGTCCGGAATTTGATCTTTGAGTATGATTAAAAATCATGGATTTTGAGAGATCAAATTGATATGAGTTCTAGATGAAATTTCCTTAATATTTTGA
>UESW01004375.1:88423-113628 GCA_900491605.1 Calamus simplicifolius
ACATATTCAGCTTCAGTAGTTGATAATGCAACTGAATTTTGCTTTTTGCTAAACCATGTGATTAAGTTACTACCTAAGAATTGGCATGCACCACTTGTGCTCTTTCTATCTAATTTACATCCAGCATAATCAGAATCTGAATATGCAATTAGGTTTAATGTAGAGTCTCTAGAATACCATAAACCTACATTTTTAGTTCCATTTAGATATCTTAAAATTCTTTTAACAGCTATTAAATGTGATTCTTTAGGTTCAGATTGAAATCTAGCACATAAACATACTGAAAACATATGTCTGGTCTACTTGCTGTTAAATAAAGAAGGGATCCGATTATACCTCGATAATACTTTTGATCAACCTTTTTACCTTCTTCATCTTTGTCCAGCTTGCATGAAGGACTCATTGGAGTTCCGAGGGGTTTCATTGTTTCCATACCAAACTTTTTGAGTAGTTCTCTTGTGTATTTGGTTTGGTTGATAAAGATTCCCTCTTTGCATTGTTGATCTGGAGTCCAAGGAAGAAGTTGAGTTCTCCCATCATGCTCATCTCGAATTCTCCCTGCATTAACTTTGCAAATTCTTGACAAGAGATCGTTAGTAGCACCAAAAATAATGTCATCTACGTATATTTGTACTACAAGTAAATCTTTACCTTTTCTTTTCAAAAACAAAGTTTTATCAACATTTCCTCTTGTAAAATCATTTTCTATTAAGAATTTACTTAACCTATCATACCAAGCTCTAGGTGCTTGTTTCAAACCATATAAAGCTTTGTGCAATTTAAAAACGTGATTTGAAAACTCGTGATCTTCAAAACCTGGTGGTTGTTCTACATAAACTTCTTCATTAATAAATCCATTTAAAAATGCGCTTTTTACATCCATTTGAAATAAGTTAATGTTCATATGACATGCAAATGCAAGTAATAGCCTAATGGCTTCTAATCTAGCTACAGGTGCAAAGGTTTCATCAAAATCAATACCTTCTCTTGATTATATCCTTTAGCAACCAATCTAGCTTTGTTTCTAATTACAATGCCATTTTCATCTAGTTTATTTCGAAAACCCATTTTGATCCTATTACTGAATGATTTTTAGGTCTTTCAACTAAGGTCCAAACATTATTTCTTGTAAATTGATTTAGTTCTTCTTGCATAGCTAACATCCAATTATTATCTTTTTCAGCTTCTTCTATAGTTTTAGGTTCAATTTGTGATACAAATGCAAGATGATTACTAATATTTCTCATGTATGATCTAGTCCTTATTCCTTGAGATGGATCGCCTATAATCAATTCCTTAGGATGACTATGAGCATATCTCCAGTCTCTTGGAAGATCTACATCATTATGATCAATATTGACATCATCGTCCTTATGTGAATCATCATCTTTAGCCTCTTGTTCATGATCAGAAGATACTTCAATATTAAGTTTTTCAAGATCTTTTTCAATTATGTTTGTATCTTCCTCATCATCAAGCTTTTCAGAACCAGTTGCTAAAGATTCATCAAAAACTACATGAATGGATTCTTCAACTACTAAGGTTTTCTTGTTAAAGATCTATATGCCTTACTAGTTGTTGAATAACCTAGAAAAATTCCTTCATCAGATTTAGCATCAAATTTTCCTAAGTTGTTTTACCATTATTATGAATGAAACATTTACATCCAAATGCATGAAAGTATTTATATTTGGTTTCTTTCATTCCATAATTCATAAGGTGTTTTCTTTAATATTGGTCTTATTAAAGCTCTATTTAAGATGTAACATGCTGTGTTAATTGCTTCCGCCCAAAATACTTTGGTAAGTTGCTTTCACATAGCATGGTACGGGCCATGTCTTCTAGAGTCCTATTTTTTCTTTCAACTACACCGTTTTGTTGTGGAGTCCTAGGGCTGAAAAATTATGATTAATTCCATTTTCAGTGCAGAAATTTTCAAATAGGTGATTTTCAAATTCTGTTCCATGATCACTTCTTAGAGATACTATAGTAGTGTTTTTCTCATTTGTGACTTTCTTAAAGAATTTCAGAAAAATCGAGAAAGTCTCATCTTTGTGAGCTAAAACATTACCCAAGTATATCTAGAATAATCATCTACAATCACTAGACCATATTTCTTTCCTCCTAGACTTGTGGTTCTAGTTGGTCCGAAAAGATCCATGTGAAGTAGCTCTAAAGCCCTAGAAGTTGAAACAATGTTTTTAGATTTAAAGAACTTCTAGTTTGTTTTCCAAATTGACATGCATCACATATTTTATTATTTTCAAAATCTAATTTAGGTAATCCTTTAACTAAATCCATTTTAATTAGTTTTGAAATAAGGTGTGTGCTTGCATGACCTAATCTACGATGCCACAACCAACTAATTTCATTTATGTTAGCATTGTCAGCAATTAAGCAATGATCACTCAAAGATATTTTTCTAAGTCAAATAAGTAAACATTGCCATGTCTATAACCAGTAAATACAATGCTATCATCAATAGAATTAGTTACAGTGCATACCGAAGATTTAAATGAAACATTAAAATTTTTATCACATAATTGACTTATACTTATTAGATTATGCTTCAAACCATTAACATAAAGTACATTATCAATAACTATAGATGGAGTTATGCGAACTTTACCAAGGCCCATAATTTGACCTTTACCGTTGTCGCCAAACGTCACAACTCCACCTTTCTTTTCTTCCAGGGTGATGAATTCATCTTTGTCACCCGTCATATGTCTTGAGCAGCCACTATCAAGGTACCACTTTTTCTTTGATCTTTTGGCTACAAGACATTCCTGCAATATAATCAAACTTTATGCTTAGGTACCCAAGCTTTCTTGGGTCCTTCATGGTTAGCAGCAATAAAAATTGTTCCTTTCGGAACCCATATTTTCTTAGCTTTAATATTTAACTTGTTGTTGTTTAACGTTTTGCATTCAAAGGATTTGTGACCTTTTTCATTACATTTGAAACAAGTTATATTACTTTGGTTGGCTTTTATAAAAAATTCTTTAGAGATTTCTGTTTCTTAATGTGTTATATCCTAAACCAGCTTTGTCAAAAATAGCTTTTTGACTATCTAGGATCATGTTAAGTTTAGTTGAACTTAATGTGAATTTCTCAACAATATCTTTATATTTTTTAACATCTTTCTTAAGAGAGTCAATTTCTTTAGCTTGCTGTTCTTTATCTAAAGCTAAAGTTTCTATTTGATCTTTTAAATCTTTAGTTGAGTTTTTAGTTTCAGATTTTAATAAATCTTTTTCTTGATTAAGATTATCTCTTACTTTGCTAAGTTCTTCTTTTTCATTAGTTAAGTTCTTAACTTCTAAAGCTAATTCATTTTTACTTTTAGCTAAACTAATATTGTCATTTTTCAAAAACTTATACTTTTCTTTAAGGTTTTAAAATCAATCATAAGTTCATTGAAAGCCTCAAACATTTCATCAAATGTAAAATCATCATTTGAGTTTTCAGAACTTACCTCATTGTCGTTGTGTCGTCGTTGGCCATGAAACATATTGGCAACTTCCTTTTGCTCATCTTCTTCCGACGAGGAAGATTCATCAGACCATGTTGCCATGTATGCTTTCTTCTTTTTCTTGTAGGCCTTTTTCAGTAAAGGACAATCATACTTAAAGTGCCCTGGCTTTTTGCACTCATAACATACTAAGGGCTCTTTTTCTTTTTCTTTCTCCTTGTCCTTTTTCTTATCCTTTTCTCCTTCAAATCTTGCTCCAAATTTCTTTTTATTGAAGGGCCTTTTTCTCATAAACCTTCTGAATTTTTTGGCCAAGAGAGCAGTTTCCTCATCATCTTCACATTACTTCACTGCTGCTCTCTTCCATTTCTGCAGTCTTGAGGGCAAGAGTTTTCTTCTTTTTGTTTCCTCCTCAACATGCTGCTTCATTGTTAACTCGTGGGTCATTAAGGATCCTAGAAGCTCCTCTAAAGGTAGTGCATTGAGGTCCTTTGCTTCTTGGATAGCAGTGACTTTAGCTTCCCACGATCTTGGTAGTGACCTAAGAATTTTACGCACAAGATCAGCATTAGAATAAGTTCTACCAAGACTTTTCAGACTATTCACAATATCAGTAAATCTAGTGAACATGCATGTGATGGTTTCAGTTTGTTCCATTGTAAACAATTCATATTTGTGAACCAAAATGTTTATTTTTGATTCCTTTACTTGGTTTGTTCCTTCATGAGTAATTTCCAACCTATCCCAAATTTCTTTTGCGGAATTACAAGTTGAGATTCGGTTGAATTCATTTGAGTCTAAGGAACAATATAAATATTAATGGCCTTAGCATTTAGTTGTGCCATTCTCCTATCATTATCATTCCAATCCCTTTCGGGTTTAGGAACAATAGTGCCATCAATAAGGTGTGTGGGTGTACTAGGTCCATTCATTATTACTCCCCATAATTCATAGTCCGAAGCTTGAATGAATATTCTCATTCTAGCTTTCCAATATGAATAGTTGGTTCCATTAAATAGCGGAGGTCGATTCGTAGAATGACCTTCAGCAAAACTTGAACCAATTTGTGTTGCCATATGGATCTTTAGCCCTTGATCGTGAGATCAAATTCTAAATGAGCACTTGCTCTGATACCAATTGTTGGCCCAATGGCAACCCAAGAGGGGGGGGTGAATTGGGTTCTTAAAAATTTAAGACTTTTTAACTTTAATTGATTAGTTAGCAAGATGTGCAAGTGAGAGGCTAACTAAAATAATACACAAGCAAATAGAGAGAGATAGAGATAGAGAAAATAAGGCACGGCAAACACAAGATAATTTTATAGTGGTTCGGCACAACCAGCACCTACGTCCACTCCCAAGATTCACTTGGGTCCACACTATAATCTCTCTAGATTACAACCGAGTTGTTTTCCAAGCTCACAACTCAAACTTGTTGTTTTACCGGGTGCACAACGAACCCAGCTGGTTTTAACTCGGGCTTACCAGCACAAAACCCTACACGTTGTTTTTCATGGGCTCACAACTAACCCAACACAAGCACTCCGGCTTGTAACGAGGTATACCAACCTCCACTGATTCAATCCACTGATGAATCAGCAAACAAATAATAATGATAGTGTTTGAACAATAAAGTGCTCCCCTTGAGCAAATATACAAATGAAGTACAAAATATATAGGTTAGAAAAGCCTGATAATATTGCTGATGGTAGATGCTTGGGCTTTCTCCCTTCTTCTCTTTAACTCCTCTAGAAGTGTTGAATCACGCCTCAGCTAGATTCTTGACCGTTGAAGACTTTGGAGTTGAGATGAAGCTTTTTCCTCTTTTGAAACCTCCAATTTGACCTTTGAAACGCACTTGTATTTCTTCTGACTGTTGTGGAATGATGGAAAGGAGCAGACGAAACTTTCTCTTGGATTTCTCTCCATTTGAATCACTCTCCTTTGAGCTAAATGATTTCACGATATGCTCTGTTTTTCCTCTTTTCAAACGATACTCTTTTCTCTCTTTTGATTTTCTCTTGGTTGTTTTGATTGAAAAGAGCTCCTCTATTTATAGAATCTGCAAAAATATATCCGTTAGAGACAAGGAAAAATAGCCGTTATTCAAAAATCTTACCGTTGGGGCTGATGTGTCATCGTTAAAAATCGCGCCCAGATTTCGCGGAGTCGACTCGAGCTCTGAGGGAGTCGGCTCGAAGTCGATTACCAAAAATAGAAACATTTTAAAACATTGAAGGGTCAACTCGCGAAAACAGAGGTGTCGGCTCCTGAAAGTCGGAAGTCGACTCGAGAAAAATGGGGAGTCGACTCGAGAAGTGCTCAAAAAATATGGGTTCTGTTGTTTGAGCGGAGTCGGCTCGCACAGACAGGAGTCGGCTCGCAAGAATTCAGGGGTCGACTCTTGAAAAGCCAAGGGTCGACTCGAGAAATCAGGCAAATTGGGGAGTCGACTCGGAAACCCTTGAGTCGGCTCGGGACCGATACAAAAATCAGAAAAATATTCTGATTGACTTTAAAACTTGTCCCAATTAAATTTAAAATATAAATTTGACTTGAATACATTAAATATGACGTTTATCATGGATTTAAGAGATGTTTCAAGAATTCATCGATTGAATTATAATGTATAAAAATTCCTTTTTGAAATCTTTTAAGCATAGAACTTGAAACTCCTTTTTCTAACGGTTTTAAAACTCATTTGATATAACCATTGATAGTTCATTCTTTTCAATTTGAATAAGCTCAAGGTTTTTGATAAATAAACACATTGTTTTCTTTAAGATACTCATGGCTTTTGAAAATCATCAAAATCAATAAAGTTGGGGCAATTATGTTTCAATAATTTCTCAACAATAATCTTTTCACCAATCGGCTTCATTCAAATCCATCTCCACTCTTCAACCAGTCGTCCTCTCCACTTCATCTCTTCACGATTTCATCCTTCATCAATCAATCCGTCCTCTATTCATTCCATTATTTGCACTTCATCAATCTTTCAAGAAGATCGTTGATGGCTCCTAAGAAGAAGGCAATATCAAGGGATGATGATTGTTCTGATCTTCGAAGGAAGTCTTCCTCATCTTCTTCTCATATCAACACTCTGATAGCTGCCAAATCATTTGCTCATGGCAGGTTAGTTGATTTTAACTTCCTAGATCAAGAAGGTTTTAAAATAGGAAAACTTTTGCATTGGGCTAAACTGTTATCTACCAAAAGGCCAATATATCCTGAATTAATTAGAGAATTTTACGAGAATATTACCTTTGGTAGTGAAACCATTTCATCCTGTGTCAAAAAGACTAGGATTGACCTTGACTGCAAAATGTTAGGTTCTGCTTTAAACATTCCTTCTGATGGTATCTTAGAAATCCTTCCTAGTGAACGAGGCTACAAACTTGGATTAATCCTTAATATTGATGATAATGAAGCTAGCATATAGATACTCTTGATGCGAACATGTTGTCAGTTGAAAATAGAATGTTCACAGTATCATTGCCAAGATTCTTGCCCCTCTGGTTCCTTTAATGTAGTAATAGATAGAGACATAAGTTTGATGTACGACATTCTAATAGAAGACCCAGTATATCTACCCTATCTTATAATGACTATAATAAAAGAATCCTTGAGTAGGTCAAAGGCTGCATTGCCTTACGGTATGTTTCTCACATATGTGTTTGAGTTTTTCAATATAAAGCTTAAAGGAGAAACTGCGGTAGCATTATGTCATACTGACGTGTTTAATGCTCACTCGCTGCACCCTATGGACTATGCCAAAAGAGATGGTGTTGAGCTTAAGGTTAGATCCAGAACTGGTCAATCTAGTAATATGCCGCCACCTAATATGACTCATTCTGCTGTTCTTCTCAAAACTTCTTTAATTTTGATTTCCATCAACCAAATCCATACATTTCTGCTATGACAGCTGATCAAAATCTATTTTTATCTGAACTACTTGATGTCACTGCTACTGGACCCTCTTATCGAAATGACAACCCTGCTCCTGCTCCTCCTACCATCCGTATCTGTGAAGAACAACTCCAACAAATTATCCATGAATTATCCCTTGTAAATTCCAGTCAAAGCTCTAGAGACAATGCTTCTTTAGTTAATGATCAAACTCTTGTACCTCAATTTCATCTGTTTTCGAGACTCTTTCTCAGTTCAAGATTATTCTAAGCCAACTTGTCCACGATGTTAATATTCTTAATGGTCGAGTTTTTCATCATAATGAGTCTGTCTTAGACCGGATCTTGAAGGAGATTAATTTCTTAAAAGATAAATCTGAAAACTTTGAGACCAGGCTGAATGGGTAGAATATCAGATGAGGACCAATGCAAGCCAGACTAGGGATGCCACAATGCAGTTGATTACTGGACCACATCTCTCTCTAGGCTGAGCCGTCTTGTGGAAACCTACATTGCTCTTTCTGCCACTTCAGCTCCTGATGCCTTATTTTCACATCCACACCTCTAGTCTCCTCCAACTCAACCTTCCCAAGACAAGCCAGGAACCTCCAGAAAGCAAGATGAATCCTCAGTACAAATTTCTTCTGATGATGATGAGAAGTGAATGTAATTGTTTCAGTGATAAATGTTTATGACTCTACTTTTTGTGATGTATGACTTAAAACTATGTTATCTAATATATGTATTGACTTTACTTGATTTTGTAATGCTCTGTATGACTGTTATAAATATGTATGCATGTTCACATTTATTGCAAGACTCTTCAATCTTCTTTTTGATCAATGACAAAAAGGGGAAGAAGAATGTTGCATACATTAAGGAAATGGAGAAAGTAATAACTCCATATATCAGAGGGAGTTTACTTAGTTAGATTGACAGGGGGAGAAAGTAATGTTTCTCTGTTCACACTCTTGTTTATTCATAATACTTCCTATATTTTCTCTTTGCATGCTTAAGGGTTTTGTCATCATCAAAAAGGAGGAGATTGTTGACCCTGGATTGATTTTGATGCTTACAAAACAATTAAATAAAGACTAATTATATTTATTAAGCTTGTTGCAGGGAAGTTCAGATGCTTTACAAGTAAGTATCTTCATGCAATTTTTTGGGAGTATACTTCATTTTATTTTGCCACCTGATTGATATCAAATGAACATCTTTTAAGCCATGGTCGTTCTATTGGCTTGGGAGTTAGCTATTTAGCTAGCTTGCTCTTTCGTCTAGCTAGCTGGCATACATTAAGGAATGTTGCATACATTAAGGAAATGGAGAAAGTAATAACTCCATATATTCAGAGGGAGTTTACTTAGTTAGATTGACAGGGGGAGAAGTAATGTTTCTCTGTTCACACTCTTGTTTATTCATAATACTTCCTATATTTTCTCTTTGCATGCTTAAGGGTTTTGTCATCATCAAAAAGGAGGAGATTGTTGACCCTGGATTGATTTGATGCTTACAAAACAATTAAGTAAAGACTAATTATATTTATTAAGCTTGTTGCAGGAAGTTCAGATGCTTTACAAGTAAGTATCTTTATGCAATTTTTTTGGGAGTATACTTCATTTTATTTTGCCACCTGATTGATATCAAATGAACATCTTTTAAGCCATGGCCGTTCTATTGGCTTGGGAGTTAGCTATTTAGCTAGCTTGCTCTTTCGTCTAGCTAGCTGGCACGTCAATTAGCTAACTACCAAACCATTTATGTGGCTTGGCCGAACGGTTGTTCATTTGAGCTAGCTGGTTAGCTAGTTTGTTCCTTCGTTAGCTAGCTAAAATTCCATTTTAGCTAGCTGAGGTGCCTTTTACAGTTGCTAGCCGAGCCTTGTCATTTTTGAGCTAGCTGGTTAGCTAGCTTGGCCTCCTTCTGAGCTAGCTAGATTTCATTTTAGTTAACTATTTTTTTTGAATGCTTTTGTGCTGGCCAAATGCTTTGGGTGTCAGTTAGCTGATTAGCTAACTTGACTTCCCTGTTAGCTAGCTGGCTTGCCTTTTAGGTAACTATCATTCCCTGTTTCTTCACTTGGCCGAATGCCCCTCTTTTTTAGCTGACTGGTGAGCTAGCTAATGATTCTCTTAGCTAGCTAGCATACCATGTTAGTTAACTGCTTTGCTTTGGAGCTAACTGGTTTTCTTTCTTAGCTAACTATTTTTTACAGGGACTCCAAGCCGAGTGGATGTTATTTTCAGTTAGCTGGAGAGCTAACTTTTGCCCTTCAATCCGTTTGAATTCTTTCTGTAGTTAACTAGAGAGCTAGCTACCTTTTGGTTTAGTTAACTGGAAAGTTAGCTGCTTCTCCCTGGGCGTGAGATTGCTTTTCCTTAGTTAGCTAGTGAGCTAACTATCCTGGCCGGACGCCTTCTTGCTTTTGAGTTTAGTTATCTGGGGAGCTAACTATATGTTGGCTAGTTAGCTAAAGAGCTTCTCTGTTGCCAAAAGCCAAGCACCTCTTTTCCTCAGTTAGCTGGGGAGCTAGCTACCATTTCTTGGCCTCTCCTCTTAGCCGTGTGGATTGCTTGCTAAGTTAGCTGAAGAGCTAACTATCTTTTGGCTTGGTTAGCTAATGAGCTAACTACTGGCTCTTTACTTTTTCTCCTAGCCGCATGCTTTGGTTGTTAGTTAGCTGGGAAGCTAACTAGCAAATGCTTTAGTTGCCTAAGGAGCTGCCTGACCCTCTCCTGGATGGTTATTATTGCTGTGAGATTTCAAGTGAGCTAGCTGGATAGCTAGTTGGGGCTCTTTCTTCCTTCCTGGCCGATTGACTTCAAGGACTTCAGCTACCTAGAATTTATTCCAGTTAGCTGCCACTCTATTTTTTCTGGGCGTGCTCTCTCTCTCTCTCTCTCTACTTTAATACATTGATATTTTCAGCTATATTAACTTTTGATTTCTTGTGTTATGACAGAGTTCTTCCTTCCTCAAGTGGATTCAATGCCTTCATTGCTTAAGGAAAATAATCTCAACGGTTATTTTTACTTCCCGTTTTTCTTTCCACTTATTTCAAATGTATCTAACGGATATTTTGTTGGATGCTTATAAATAGATGGGATTTGAAGAACAACTTGACGAATCTGAAAGAGAGAAATACAAGAGAAAGAAATCCATGAAAAAGAGCTTTTATTGCATATTTTTCAAAGTGGTTGAAAGCAAGTTGCTGTGCATTCAAAGATCATGCTCAAAGGTCATCCAGATCCATTAAAGCCCTCAAGCAATCAAGACTTCAGCTACCTCGATACTATTCATTTATTGCTGAGGATATTGTTTCAAATTTGTAAAGTATATCTTGAATATTTGCTCATTGTTGGAGCTATTCATTCTTATATTCTCTGAAATTTTTGTAAAAGGGTTAGAGTTAACCCTTTAGTTTGTGTTGGCTTCCTTGTGCCGTTAAAACAAGAGGACTAGCCTGGTAAGGCTAGGGGTTGGCTTCCTTGTGGCCGTTAAACAAGAGAACTAGCCTGGTAAGGCTAGGGGTTTGGCTGTCTTGTGCCGTATAAATAAGAGGGCTAGCCGAGAAAGGCTAGAGGTCGTAATCGTTGTGATATGATTAGTGGAATTCCCAAAGATTTTGGAAAGTGGATGTAGGTGCTGAGTTTGGCACCGAACCACTATAAACTCTCCTGTGTTTATGGTTGTTTGATTCTCTATTATTATTCTGTGCACTTCACTACACCGCTGCGAATCAAATTTAAATTACTATTAAAGCACATATTTGCATAGTAATTAATTTTTAAATTACTCATTTTATCCCCCTCTTGGGTTGCTACATTTGGGAAACAATTCTGAAAAAGTGTTAGTAAGGTTATTTGTTGGAAGCTTTGGCTATAATATGCTATGATAATATCGATTGATGGAGCCCTTGATGATGGAGAAGGGCTCTTGATAAAGAGATGATATGTAACTATTTATCTTTAGCTTAAAAGAAAAGTCTTTATATACTGCTCTTGGTACAATATGGCTTGTATCGAACATGATGATTCACTCGCGAGTAAGTCTGTGCCAAAAAACTCATCCGTGGGTTTCACATCGCTGATACGCGGATGAATTACTGCGCATGATATAGGCTATGCTACACCGAAGCAGTGTACAAATACTTTTTCTGACTTAAATATATCATGTAACAATCCTCAAACGGACCAAGTTGTGTAGGAAGTGCCCGCATAAGCAGCAATTCGTTGGGCCATCAAGCCATACAGGCCGAGTATGATTACTATTTTAAGCCATGTTGGCATACCCATAATATCAACAGATGGTTGGTTTAGCTTGTAGGCGTGCAACCTAACCACCCTAGGTTGAGCCGTATCAAGCCATATTATTACTTTTTTAATATTTTTATACTAGATTTTTTATAATATAATATAATTAAAAATATATAGGTGATTGTGCTAGCACAACCTACAAGCTGTACGGCTCTGCTCGAAATGGCTACCATACAGTCTTTTAATGCCGTGCCTACCATGGCTTACTTTGTACTGGGCTGGTTGTACCGCAAGTTGCTCAACTCATTTGCCACCCCTAGCAATAATCCAATACCTCATCCAAAAAAGCTAGCCAAAAAAATCTTTAAAAAATACATACTTAACAATAACTAATTGAGAGTTATTGGTTCTCTCGACTCCTCTGTCCCCATGACCGAGCTTCATGCGGCTTGGGCGGGTATTTCTTATGCTGCTCGGGTTCTTCATGCTCAGAGGCTCTGTATTGAGGGCGACTCCATGTCGGTCATTGCTTGGATTCAGATGCAGAATTGCCCTCCTGCTCATTCTAATCCGATTTTGTTGGACATTTGGGCTATTCTGCCGGAGATTGATTGCATCCAGACCCGTCATATATATCGCGAAGCCAACTCGGCGACGGATTGGATTGCTGCTTCAGTGGCTCTGCTTTCTGGTCCATGGAGTTTGACGCCTGGTGACCCCTGTCCTGCTCCTTTGCAGCAAATTTTGTACTCTGATCTATCTGAGCTGACTCGCGCTAGACTAGTGTGATCGCCCGTTTGTACCAAAAAAAAAAAAAACTAATTGAGAGTTAATATTTACCAACATCGGCCCGACATGATCCCTTAGTTCAAGTCCTAGCTCCTCCTTAATACAAGGTTTTATATTCAAATCTAAATTCATATTTGACCAAATTTAATTAGAAATATGTAGAGCTTACCTATAATGCTTCCTAGACTGCATATGTCATTGACTAGGTTCACTTTAATGCCATTTATAACAATACAATATCTCATTCAAATGCTTAGCCAAAAGAATATTATTTTGAATCCTTAATCTTATACAAGCATTCAAGATTTTCTTTATAGTCAATGTCGAATTAAACAATCACCAGCATGAATTCTTGCATATATATTCAATTTCAACTTAGTTTTTAAAATTTTATGTTCTTTCTTTAAACCCTAGATTTATTTTATTTTATTTTATTTTAAGTATAGCTATATAGCTTGGTTTGGTCTAATGTAAAACCTAATCCCATTCAGAGCAATCTATAAGCAAGATTGGCCTACATTGTGAAAATGTTCTTCTATGTTAGTACATGGAAATTTCTAACTTAAAATGTCATTTAAAAAGATTTCTTATTGGTCGTTAGATTGCACGGCTGCATAAATGTTGCTGTTGAATGAAAATATATGTCCTTATCTATCTCAAAATGTCATTTGATAAATGTGACAATTTCTTATTCAAATTTTCATAACATCCTGATTTTAGTGTTTGGACAAATGTTATAGAATTACGGCATCTGAAAAAAAAATAGAATCAAATGTTTGAATCATATTAGCATTGCTCAATATGCTACCCATTTTTGATTCCTCTAGATTTTACTGTTTTTGTTTGGAGTATGATTAGGAGTGTAAGCTCAAGTATAGTACATCCAAAGTCCGGGTGAGTCACATAGGTTTGAGAACTTAGGCTACATAAGTTCTCAGGTTCCTAAGTCATTTGAGTTAGCTTGTGACCCAAGAATAGAGAGCATGTGAGTCATGGGTGTACATGGGCTCGGGTTTGAGTACTTTCTTGTATGGCTTAGAAGGGAGTTTTTTGAGAGAATGTTTAATAACCTACAATTAGGACTGGATCTATGGGGATTGGGCTCAGGTTTTCTAGATATGCTTCCATATTTTAGAAAGTTTGTTAGAAAATTGGTTACAGGCTGATGCGGAGAAGTTTTATCATCTAAGATGGATGATTATTTAAGGCTCTCTTTGGATGTAACTGGATAGACGAAAGACCAAAAAGAACAAAGGCATCCTCTTTTTTCTTCTACATCCATCTATTCTTCTTCTTCTCTATCTTCCCTCATATGCCTGATCTTGATGAAAACTGCGCAACAAGTGGTATCAGAGATAAATCAATCCTAGATTTATCTTCAAAAAAACTTGATGAAAACTGCGCAACAAGTGGTATCAGAGATAAATCAATCCTAGATTTATCTTCAAAAAAAAAATGAAACTGCTCATGGTTTCGTGGAGGCATGAGGATTCTCCTAGGAAGAAGATGCACGGATGAGGCTTCCACTTCCATGAGAAGAAGAAGGGATCAAGAAAGAGGAATTCGTGAGGACATGACTTTAATCCTAAAAAGGGGCTATGCGTGGATTGAACCAGAAACCAAACCAAAGGAAGCCAGCAAAAGGCAACTAACCACTGCATCAATTTGATTGGTTGCAATAAATAATTAAAGGCCAAGCATCTTATCTAAGGAGAGGCTGCAGGAGGGGATTTCAACCAGAATTTTACCTTTAAGTATTTTTTTCTTAATTTATCTCTATGATTGTTGTTTGTGGCCTGATCAACCATGAGTAGTGGAAGCAAAGTTGAGTTTAAAAAATTTAATGGAAAAGAAAGTTTTTCCAAGTGGAAGGTGAGGGTTGAGGATTTACTAGTGCAGAATTTTCTTGATGTTGCTTTGGAATCAAAGCCTGAGGAGATGTCAGAAGGGGATTGGTTGTCACTTAAGAAGAGGGCATGTGCAGCGATCAGAGAGTGTCTTGCTGATTCAGTTTTGTACAGTGTCCTACATGAGAAGAAATCGAAGGGTCTTTGGGCCAAGTTGCATTCCTTGTACATAAACAAAAATATGTGCAATAAACTTATGTTGAAGAAACAATTATATAGTCTTCAGATGCAGGAAGGTGGGGATATTGTTCTTCATATTCAGAAGTATAGTAGGGTATGCAATGATTTGATGACTCTTAGTGTTAAGATGAAGGAAGAAGATAAATCTCTTTTCTTGTTATGTTTATTGCCTATGTCTTATGATCCTCTTGTTACTATACTGCTTTATGAAAAAGAAATACTGCTTTATAAAGATATTATATATGTGTTGAGATCCAACGAGCAGCAAAAAAGATGATAGGAAAAGGTGTACCTCACGAGGGCTTCATGATGGGAGAGAGAACCGGTAGAGGCATAGAGGTCAACAAGCACAGGGGCCGATCTAGGTCCAAGTCAAAAAAAGACAAAAGCAAGTTCAGGTATTACAAGTGTAATGTGATTGGACACATAAAGAGAAATTGTCCTCTTTGAAAGAAACCTCAAGAAAAGAAGAAAGAGAAGGAATCCATCAGTACTGTTGAAGATGTAGGGGTCGAGGAGGACCTCTTGATGGTTTTAGATACACACAGAAGTATAGCAAACAGTTGGTTACTTGATTTAGTCTGCTCACATCACTATACACTACATCGGTCCTGGTTTGCAGATTATACTAAAATTGATATGGAGAATGTAATATTAGGGAATAACCATTCTTGCAAGATGGCAGGAGTTGGCACAGTTAGGATCAGGATGTTTGATGGAATTGTAAGAACTCTTACTCATGTGAAGCATGTTCCTGACTTGAAGAAGAACCTAATATCTTTGAGGTACCTGGAGAGGAATGGATTTGGCTTCAGTTGTCATTCTGGGAATGGTGTACTCAATATCATGAAAGGTGCCATGGTTGTGATGAGGGGGAAGAGGTTGGAAATAATTTGTATCGACTGGTTGGGTTTGTGATGTGTGGAGGATCTGAGACAGCAGCAACAGTGCACAGTTAGCATGATATGTACCGCATGTGGCACTACCATTTTGGTCACATGAAAGAGCGGGGCATGATGGTGCTGATAAAGGATAGGAGGATTCTAGCATTGGATGAGGGTGTTGCAGAGGTCTGTGAGCCATGTCAAATGAGCAAGAAATACAAGGTAAAATTTTCTACCAGTTTAGTGCATAGTACTGGTCCCTTGGAGCTAGTATACAGTGATGTTTGGGGTCTAGCTTCAGTTTTGGACAGGAATGGGGCCAAATATTTCATGACTCTAATTGATAATTTTTCAAAGAAGGTCTAGGTATATTTCTTAAAGGAAAAGTCAGAGGTCTTCTTCAAATTTCAAGCATGGCAGTGTTAGTGTATGCCCTAAATCCAATCGGATTGGATGCTATATACATTCTATGAATACAAATCAAATAAAATGGTTTCTTTATCTATCCAGATGTCTTTTATTTGATATATTTATCTGTGAGATAAAGTCCAAAAGAATGTGAACCGTGCATATGAAATTTGTAATAGAGATTACAAATTATAAGATTCAAATTGCACGTTATGGTTTGATTCTTTAAACTTTCCTAGTCGATGTGTAGATGGGACTGGACACCATCGAACATCGTGAGACTAGTACACATTGCATATCCTCACCCTTGGGGTGAGCAGATGATTTCACAAGCTGAAGTATGAAGATACTTGGATAGGTGTGTGGATGCTCGTAATTGTAACAATGCATTGGATGACCCGTACAGAGATCCTATATGGATATTCTATATAGTATCGATGGTTGATCTCTAATGACGATGGTGTGAGTGATCCTTTGACTTGAGATCTTCATTGCATCTTATGTGTGAAATGTCATGCTTTGACGACATCCAAACGTTGCTCTAGCCATAGGTGACAAATATGGTGCCGATTGGGTATGACATGAAGCACATGAAGATGGTGTTTGATCAAGATAGGATTCGTCTCCCTTGATAGAAAGGTTATATCCCATGGCCACTTGATGGATTAAATTGATTGTTAAATCCTTGCAAGGTTGAGTTAGAATTCGAAATAGTTTCGAAGTTCTAATTCATATGAGTCAATTTTTTCTGAGATCAAGTAAACAAAGATCAATTATAGGGTTGACACATTCCATACCACTGATTGATTTGGGATATGATGAAAGGATTTGATCATACGATAACCGTTCATGGACATGCGTGAAGGGAAAAAATAGTTTTCCTATGCACATGATCTCAACAAAGCATGTAAATCGGTTTTAATATTCATATTGAATATTAATTAAAGCAAATTAACAGATCTGAAATTTAAGATTATTTATTTAAGTTTAAAATAGTACCTCTCGTTGCGGAAGCTGTTGATAACGAAGGTAGCAGATCCGATCTGTAGAGAGAAGTTCCCTTCGTGACTTGCAAGAGCCACACGTGCCGCTCCTCTATATCACGCACGCCTGATGAATGCAGACAGAAGGTGGAATTCTTGAACAATGGAAGGAGAACTCTTCTCCCAAGAAGAGACAATCTCCAATTGGACTTCTTGCAGACAGATTAGCTTTCACGAAAAGTCTCTGTCATTTTTTTCTTTTTACCTGTTCACCCTTTTTTTTTTTACATCGTAACCTTTTATATCCGATGAAAAATTTCGCAATAAAAAAAAAACATGAAAGAGCTCTTTAAAATGTCATTACATGAATCCCATCATGGCATTAAGTCCGCAGTCACCTCATCAATGCGTCCCTCAAACGGCAAGCCTAAGAGGAAACTTAGAGTGACGGGACCTTTGAGCATCCTCCTGTAACATAATCAATAACTCCGTTCCCAGGCTGTTATAACAAGTGGATGATGACGAATGAAAGATATTATCAATTAAATTTCCCTTTTGTTAACAGAATTGATCCAATCAATTCCGTTTGAAGTCCAAATTCAAATCGAAAAAGCTACTCGTAGCTCTTGAACCATACTTCATATTGTGCCTTGCCAAGTTCCAATCCAAAGTGATTTATGAATTCAAAATTCATAAATAAACTTTCAGAGGCTCTATTGGATATCCGGATCGAACCACTTCGAACCGGATCCAAACCACTCTGTTATCAGACCAACCATTGGTCCATGGTTCAAATTAACTTTATTCAAGATTCATATCGTGTCCCAAAATTCTATTTGAGTTACTGACTAACTCAAATCACCCTCGAAGTAGGTGCTGCCGCTAATGTCTAGAGCTAGCTAGACATAGCCAGAACGAACCCCGTATGACCCATCTGATTGAGTCCCACTCAAATAATGATCATGCCTGCGTACAAGTCATCCGACTATGTGCGTGACTCCATAGGTTCAAACCTAAGCCGGTAGCACAGGAACGCTTCCTATACTAATCGATGTGACCATCTAGCCATGGTTCCCGATGTCCGGATAGATCGAATTTGCACAAGGCAACATTCTGGAACCCAGCTATGGTTGCCGCATAATTCATCCCCTTGTCCTAGTACTCTGGGCGAATACGGAGTTAACTGCCAACTCCGAGTAAATCACCCAAGTATGTTTCAATGTAATGAATCTTGTGACACCTCGCAAAGATTACCTTGGCCAAGGTTTTGCTAAATTGAAACATAGTTCGAGCACTCTCTCTAACACTTAGAGTGGACAATCCCATCTTGACTCATCACTGACCCAATAAGTACTTGACTGCACCCAGCAACCTTCCATCACGGATTAGAAATCCGGATGGTCCAGTGCCTAAGTACAGTGAGTTGCTTATCAAGTCAACATGATAGTCTCATATCAAAGGGACACTTATACCCATTGCCTTTCTGTGAGTTGCTCCAGGCAGTTGAGCACTCAACAGAGATGAGTCACTGTTCAGTGAATGTACTCCTACACTCACCCGCATGTCATACCAGTGTTATACACTCCTTGGTTTAAGAGAACAAACCAACCCATATGATACAACGACCTACACTTGATTACGTCAACGTCCTCGGTAACGACGTATCATTTGGCCGCGAACTTATTTAAGAGTTACTCAACAATTCCTCCATTGTCGAATACATGTAACTCTAAGGACTACAACATATTGGAATTCTACTAGAAGATGTAAACTACATGTTGTATGGCCAAAATTCACTCTTATTTATTGAATAAATCATGTTCATATACATCAACTCATAACCGTCTACAAGCTAGACGATTGGCTGTAGGACACATTTCCTAACAACTCCCACTTGAACTATAGCCAATCGAAAGTATCTAATACCCATCTTCCACTTGTGTTCATTGAACTCCTTGATTCCGAGTGCTTTAGTCATTGGGTCAGCTAGGTTTTCCTTTCCGTCGATCTTCTGAAGGTATATGTCACCTCGTTCCACGATCTCTCGTACAAGGTGATAGCGGCGCAACACATGCTTAGTTCGGTGATGCGACTTTGGCTCCTTAGCTTGGGCAATTGCTCCTGTGCTGTCACAGTATACTAGGACGGGACTCTCCAGGGCAGGTACCACTCTTAGCTCACCCAAGAACTTTGTAGCCATACAGCTTCCTTTGCTGCATCTGATGCTGCAATGTATTCAGCATCGCATACTAAATCTGCCACTATGTTCTGCTTGAAACTTTTCCAGCAGATCGCTCCTCCATTGAGGGTAAAGATAAATCCGGATATGCTTTTGCTGTCATCTCTATCTAACTAAAAATGGAGTTAGTGTACCCCACTAGTTTTAAGTCAGGTTCTCCATAAATGAGCCATTGGTCCTTAGTATTTCTCAAATACTTAAGGATGGTTTTTACCACCTTCCAATGTGCTTCACCTGGGTTAGACTGGTACCTACTCACTATCCCTAGTGAGTGTGCCACGTCTGGTCTTGTACATGTCATAGCATACATGATAGAACCCACTGCTGAGGCATACGGAATTCTACTCATGTACTCTCTCTCCTCAGGAGTTGTCGCACAATCCTTCTTGGAGAGAGTAATTCCATGGCCTATCGGAAGATAGCCCCTTTTGAATTATCCATGCTGAATCTCTTCAGCACAGTCTCAATGTACTTTGACTGGGACAATCCAGCAGCTTCTTAGATCTATCTATAGATCTTCATCCCTAGGATGTAAGAAGCTTCTCCCATATCTTTCATGGAGAACTGAGACAGCAACCAAACCTTTATTCCCTGTAGTGCAGGGATGTCATTCCCAATCAAGAGAATGTCATCCATATACAGTACAAGAAATACAACTATGGAACCATTTGCCCACTTATACACGCAGGGTTCTTCTCTGTTCTTAATGAAGCCATAAGTCTTGATACATTTATCAAAACGTTTATTCCAACTCCAAGAAGCTTGCTTGAGTCCATAGATGGACTTATGAAGCCTGCATACTTTTGACTCGTCTGTGGATGTGAACCCTTCAGGTTGTATCATATACACCTCCTCTTCGAGCTCTCCATTTAGAAAAGCCGTTCGGACATCCATTTCCAGATCTCATAGTCAAAATGTGCAGCTAGAGCAAGCATAATCCGAATTGACTTGAGCATTGCTACAGGGGAAAAAATCTCGTCATAGTCAATACCATAACGCTGACTATACCCCTTAGCAACCAGACGGCTTTATAGGTCTCCACCTTCCCATCTGCACCCGTTTCCTCTTGAAAATCCATTTACACCCTATGGGTTTTACCCCTTCAGTGGATCAACTAGTGTCCATA
Source organism: Calamus simplicifolius (assembly GCA_900491605.1). Classification (NCBI taxonomy): domain Eukaryota; kingdom Viridiplantae; phylum Streptophyta; class Magnoliopsida; order Arecales; family Arecaceae; genus Calamus; species Calamus simplicifolius. The sequence goes on from UESW01004375.1 coordinate 108,581, forward strand.
CACTATTGATCTCCATGGATTCCATTTCGGACTTCATGGCATCTAGCCATTTCTCAGAGTCAGATCTCTGCAGCGCATCCATATAGGTGATTGGGTCTTCATCATTCTCATCGAGTTCGATGGGATCCCCATCACGGACCAAGAAACCGAAGTATCTGTCCGGCTGACGTGGTAATCTACCAGATCTCCTTAATGGTACCTCAGCGGGCACCGGGTTTGAACCATTCAAAGCCGGTTCCATAGCGTTTCTGAGTGTAAAGGTACTTCTCCTTGTCGAACTTCATTAAGTTCAACATTAGCCTTAGCACTTCCAGTAAGATACTCCTTTTCTAAAAAGGTGGCTCTCATACTGACGAACAACTTTTGCTCTTCAGTTTGGTAGAAGTAGTATCCTTTAGACTCCTTAGGATATCCAACAAAGAGGCATTTGTCAGACCTTGGTCCTAGCTTGTCTGTCAACAATCTCTTGATATAAGCTGGACACCCCCAGACCCTAAGGTGTGTGAGCATTGGCTTACGCCCCGTCCATATCTCATATGAGTTTTAGCAACAGATTTACTAGGGACCCTGTTAAGAATGTAACAGGCCGACTCAAGTGCATAGTCCCAAAAGGAGATAGGCAAACTAGCAAAGCCCATCATGGACCGAACCATATCTAATAGGGTTCGATTCCTCCTTTCAGACACACCATTTAACTAGGGTGTCCCTGGAGGTGTCCATTGAGAGAGAATCCCATTCTCCTTTAGATATGTCAAAAACTCATTAGAAAGATATTCACCTCCTCGATCTGACCGAAGGATTTTAATATTCTTTCCAATTTGTTTTTCTACCTCACTACGATATCGTTTGAACATTTCAAACGATTCAGATTTGTGTCTCATTAGGAAGACATAACCAAACCTGGAGTGGTCGTCTGTAAATGTAATGAAATAGCTAAACCCTCTCATAGAGGCAGTATTCATAGGTCCACAAACATCCATATGTATGAGGCCTAGAATCTCTTTGGCTCTTTCACCTTTTCCTGTAAAAGGTGACTTGGTCATTTTCCCAAGAAGACAGGATTCACAAGTTTTAATTGATTCACAATCAATGTCATTGAGGATGCCCTCTCTGACTAACCTGCTTATCCTGTTCTTGTTTATATGACCTAGCCTACAGTGCCAAAGGTATGAGTCATCGACATCATCTATTTTAGGGTGTTTGTTTGGAGTGCATAATACATTAACAGGCTGTGATAGAAGGTAAATTCCATTGCTCAATTGTCCACACATCACTGGTACATCATTCATAATGATATTTAAAATATCTTTCTTTATTAAAAAATATCCTTCAATAGCCAACTGGCCTACAGAAATGACATTAAATAAAAATGCAGGACAATAGTGACATTCACTAAGCAATATTTTATTAAATTCAAAATAAAGCTCCACGACTCCCAACGCCAGTACTGGAACTCGGCTTCCATCACCCACGTTTAGGAATCTTTCACCTTCTTTGAATCTTCTACTAATTCGAAGCCCCTGCAAAGAATTGCAAATATGAATTGGACTCCCGGTATCTAATACCCAATTAGTAGTATCACAGATAGAAAAATTACAAGGTGTTATCATATAAATACCTTGTCCAGCAACTCCTTGCTGGTTTTTCTTCTTAGGCCTATTAGGATCCAGGGTTGCTATGTACTGGGGACAGTTCCTCTTCCAGTGACCCAGCTTCTTGCAGTAGAAGCACTCAGCCTGACTTTTGTCAGCCTTCTTCTTCTTGGTCTGACTAGGCCCAGCATGTTGCACCTTTTTTCTTTTATTTTTCTTCTTCATCCCTTTCTTAGGGTGATGACGTCCTGCCCCTGAACCTCCCACCAAGTTTACTGTCTTCTTTTGAAGCTGGTGGTCTTTCTCAAAAGTCTGCAGTAGACCCAGCAATCCATGATAGTTTACTGCATGCTTCGTCATTCTATAATGACTGAGAAAGTCCAGGTAGGAGCTAGGCAGTGAGTTCAGTATGGCATCCTTCCCAAGTTGCTCATGCAAAGGAAATCCAAGTTTGCCCAGACGTTCTATCGTCTCGATCATGTACAATACATGATCGGTGACAGAAGTCCCATCATGCATACGCGCGTTGAAGATGGCACTAGACATTTTGTACCTTTCAACGTCGTCTGGCGTCCGAAAGATTCCTTCAACATTTGGAGTATTTGTTCCGGTTGGGCCTCCTCAAATTTCATGCTGAACTCATCATTCATAGAAGCCAGCATTATGCAGCGCACTGTGGTGCGGTCATTGGTCCACTTCAGATAAGTGTCCCTGCCACACCAGGCACATTTGGGGCTGGCTGCTCAGGTGCAGGATCCATTATCACATAAAGGATCCTTTCATGCTCTAGGACTATCCTAAGCCTTCGATACCAGCTATCAAAGTTTGGACCTGTCAGTTTATCATTGTCCAACAGTGACTGGAGCGACAGATTTGTAGACATTTCTGAAAGGAAAACCAAAAACTTATTAGTGTACATGATTTATTTAAACCTATAGACTTGGACATATGGTCTAAAGTTCTCCCACTATTTTATTCAGGTTGGTAGCCCCTACCTCCAACCAAAAAATTACTCCTAATTTCTTAGTGGGTACTAGAACCCAGTAGACTACATATGAGCCCGACTTTGGCCGGCCCACCCACATGTATCTAAAGGTAGGTTCATAACCAATTGTTTCCCCAAACAATTTCTAGTAATTTATTTTGCCCTAGGTTGCACGTCAATCGGCCTTTGGGCCTCCTATTGGGTGTCCTGGTTAGGTCCAACCATTAACATGACATGTTCAAGCTTCTAACCAAGGAATTGGTCAAGCCCGACTTTGGCCGGCCCACCTGACCATCGTTGAGAGAGTTGCATTGAACCATCATAATATGAATGATAATTCCAAAGACCAGATGAGTACCAGGCCTTTGGGCCTCCAATAATCATCTTAGCCATTGGACTCATTATCACTCTCTTAATGGAGGCTATGATCTAATTATCCCCATAATTTAGTCATTTTAGGGACCTAATAATTTTAGAGGGTTTGATTAATTTGTTACACATGAATGACATGGACCAATTTATGTATTCTCCCACTAAACCATTTAGTTGGGTTCATTAATTTGGTCCATGGGTACCTAAATCAGTCAGACTGATTTTCTTAGGAAGCATGGGTTAGCCCAAGTCAATAGGCTAGTCTAATCAAGTGCTGGGACCACTTAGCCAGGCCGGCTTGATCAAAAGGCCGAGTTGCGCCATTAACCATCTTGCCTAGACACTAGCTGATAATCAACTAGCCAGGTTAGAGGTAGCCGCGACCTTGATCAGAACCTTTCTAGACACCAAGTGGTTGACCAGACCCAATTAAATTTGCCTAAAGACTTGGGTGTCCACTGAGCCCCAAATCAAGTCCATTTAGATGTATGGACTGATCAATCTAATCTAATTAGATGGATCTCAAGAAAAAAAAACTTATCTCAACATTTGATTAGATTCAATTTTCTAATTTAGTCCAATTCATCTAACCTTAGGTCTAACCCATTTAGAGAACCTGATTCATGCTAACCCAATTAGCCCATGATTTATGATCATGTCTTAAGGTCTTTAATTCATAATTCTAGATCTTAAGTTAACTCTTTTCAAATTTGAACCAATTTCAATTTTGAGTTCTGATTTTGAAACATTTTTCAAAATTTTTCGTAAAACATCTTTACTTTCTTTCTATTTTCTGTGATCTGACTTTTACGTAAAACAATTTTACTGTAATTTATAATTAAGTTTTAAATCAATTAAGATGTCTTAATGTTAATCTTTATTAACATTTCATCTTTAATTAATTTTGGATCTAATCAAAATTATCACAGAATAAAAGATTAATTCGGTTAAAACATATTTTAATCTTTCTTTCTTCTGTTCTGTACATCCGTTCATGGGTTCTTTCACAGTAACACCCTTACGTCATAGGAAACCTTTCTTGAATAAGGAAACAGAGGCTATGAAACCTCCCTATGACCGGACGGCCTGGTGAATATACCCAATCCAAGATATAATAGAACACAGCATGCAAGATCTACATTAGATCTACCTTTAAAACATATATTTAATCATCATTAAATAACTTTAACATGCTTTCATCATGCAAAACTTTTAAATCTACTATAGATCTAAACTAATCAAAATAAGATCAACTTTAGATCTACATTAGATTATGTATGCATAATTATATCAGATCTATTATGCTTATACATGCATTCCTAAGCCTTAACCATGGCTCTGATACCATTTGAAGGAAAAAAGTTTTTCCTATGCACAGGATCTCAAGGTGGAAAGCATGTAAATCGGTTTTAATATTCACATTGAATATTAATTAAAGCAAATTAACAGATCTGAAATTTAAGATTATTTATTTAAGTTTAAAATAGTACCTCTCGTTGCGGAAGCTGTTGATAACGAAGGTAGCAGATCCGATCTGCAGAGAGAAGTTCCCCTTCGTGCCTTGCAAGAGCCGCACGCCAGACATGAGGTGGAATTCTTGAACAATGGAAGGAGAACTCTTCTCCAAGAAGAGACAATCTCCAATTGGACTTCTTGCAGACTTTCTGTGATTGCAGAAGATCAGCTTTCACGGAAAAGTCTCTATCATTTTTTTCTTATGTTCACCTTTTTTTTTTCACATCGTAACCTTTTATATCCGATGAAAAATTCACAATAAAAAAAATGAAAGAGCTCTTTAAAATGCCATTACATGAATCCCATCATGGCATTAAGTCCGCAGTCACCTCATCAATGCGTCCCTCAAATGGCGAGCCTAAGAAATAAAGTGACGGGACCTTTGAGCATCTCCCGTAACATAATCAATAACTCCGTTCCCAGGCTGTTATAACAAGTGGATGATGACGAATGAAAGATATTATCAATTAAAATTTTCTTTTGTTAACAGAATTGATCCAATCAATTCCGTTTGAAGTCCAAATTCAAATCCGAAAGAAGCTACTCGTAGCTCTTGAACCATACTTCATATTGTGCCTTGCCGA
>UESW01004375.1:122442-265244 GCA_900491605.1 Calamus simplicifolius
CCATTTCTGCAGTCTTGAGGGCAAGAGTTTTTTCTTTTTGTTCCTCCTCAACATGCTGCTTCATTGTTAACTCGTGGGTCATTAAGGATCCTAGAAGCTCCTCTAAAGGTAGTGCATTGAGGTCCTTTGCTTCTTGGATGCAGTGACTTTTGCTTCCCACGATCTTGGTAGTGACCTAAGAATTTTACGCACAAGATCAGCATTAGAATAAATTCTACCAAGACTTTTCAACCATTCACAATATCAGTAAATCTAGTGAACATGCATGTGATGGTTTCAGTTTGTTCCATAGTAAATAATTCATATTTATGAACCAAAATATTTATTTTTGATTCCTTTACTTGGTTTGTTCCCATATCCCCTAATTACAAGTTGAGATTCGGTTGAATTCATTTGAATCCAAGGAACAATACAAAATATTAATGGCTTTAGTTGTGCCATTCTCCTATCATTATCATTCCAATCCCTTTCGGGTTTAGGAACAATAGTGCCATCAATAAGGTGTGTGGGTGTACTAGGTCCATTTCATTATAATCAGAAGCTTGAATGAATCAAGCTTTCCAATAAGATTTAGCCATTAAAAAGTAGGTCTATTCGTAGAATGATTCAGCAAAACTTGAAAATTTGGTCTTGGCCCTTGATCGTGAGATCAAATTCTAAATGAGCACTTGCTCTGATACCAATTGTTGGCCCAGATGGCAACCCAAGAGGGGGGGGGTGAATTGGGTTCTTAAAAATTTAAGACTTTTTAACTTTAATTGATTAGTTAGCAAGATGTGCAAGTGAGAACTAAAATAATACAAGCAATAAAGAGAGATAGAGATAGAGAAAATAAGCACGGCAAACACAAGAATTTTATAGTGGTTCGGTGCAACCAGCACCTACGTCCACTCCCAAGATTCACTTGGGTCCACACTATAATCTCTCTAGATTACAGCCGAGTTGTTTTACAAGCTCACAACTCAAACTTGTTGTTTTACCGGGATCACAACGAACCCAGCTGGTTTTAACGGGCTTACCAGCACAAACCCTAAACTCAAGCTAAACTAGCTTGACCCGAGGTATACCAACCTCCACTAATTCAATCCACTGATTGAACAGCACAAACAAATATAAGAATGTTTGACAAATGCTCCTCAATGAGCAAATATACAAAGAAAAGTAAATAGGTTTAGAAAAGCCTGGTTTGAAGTTGTTTGGCTTTGAGCTTTTCTTCTTTTCTTCTTTTCCTCTTCTCCTTGCTGGGTTGAATCAAGCCTCAGCTCCGATTCTTGACAGTTGAAGCAGTTGAGAAGTTGAAAAGTTGGTCTTTTTCTTTTAGTTGAAATCCTCCGATTTGACTATTTGAATGGCTTGGATTTTCTTTAAGCTTTGTGGAGTAGAAGAATTTGAATTTGAAAGCTCCTCTCTTGGATTGGCTTAAGACTTTTCGGATTTGATTTTTGATTTTGTCTATCCGTTTCTATCTCTTTTTCAAACGGTTATTTTTCTCCCTTTTTATAGATTTTCCTTTGATTCATTTTTGGGTGGAAATCTAGCCATTGGAGTGTACCTGGAAGGATTTTTCATTCATAAAAAAATAGCCGTTAGATGTCAGAAATCAAAAATATTACCGTTAGAGCTGATCTGGCATTTTTAATTTTTCGTACAGGTGGGTTGGAGTCGGCTCTAGCTTTTCAGGTGTCGACTCCAGATCATTTTTCCATAAATAGTAAAATCTGAGTTCGTCGTGGAGTCAGCTCCGCAAAAGTAAGTGTCGGCTCGCCGTCGTCAGGTGTCGGCTCCCAAATACTGTAGGTGTCAGCTCCAGGATGCTCAAAAAATCAACGTTCTATCCTCGCATCAGAGTTGGCTCCAGACACTGTAAGTGTCGACTCCGAAACGTTAGGTGTCGGCTCCGAAACTCTAGGTGTCGGCTCCAGGTTGTATCAAAAATTAGATTAAAATTGAATTGGCCATGGGGTCGGCTCCAGACTTTCTAGGTGTCGACTCCAAGCTCTAAAACTTTGAAATCTCTGATTTGTATTTGATTCAAATTTTATTTCTTAATTCTTTAAATTGATCAAATAAATTTAAGTCCTGAAACACTTATAAAATCCATTAGTAATCAAATAAATATACTCAATTCCTTTATTAATCATCAAAATAAATAAATGGATCAACAGTTCGGAAGCTGCGGCCATACTTCCAAGCACATTCTGTGACAGTCCTGACTGACCAACCCATCAAGGCGGTAGTCCATCGCCCGAGATATCAGGAAGAATGACCAAGTGGGCCGTCGAGTTGAGCGAGCATGACATCCACTTTCAGCCTCGCCCGGCCATCAAAGCTCAGGTGCTAGCCGATTTCCTCCTCGAATGTACCATCCTGGAGGACGGTTCCACCCCGGACTCTCCCGAGGAACCAAAATCTGGAGCCCGGTGGCTCCTCCATGTCGACGGGTCATCCAACACTCATCGCTCCGGTGCGGGTCTGGTGCTCACCAGCCCAGAGAGGGCAACCTTTGAATATGGCATCTGGTTCTCTTTCCCGGCCTCCAACAATGAAGCTAAGTATGAAGCCCTACTAGCCAGTCTTCGAATTGCTCGCAACTTGAAGGTGGAGAAGCTTAACGCTTTCACCGACTCTCAGCTAGTGGCTGGCCATGTACGAGGAGAATTTGAGGCTCGGGAACCGAACATGGTTCGATATCTTTAAGAGGTGCGGAGCCTGCTTCCCCATTTTTCTGAGTTTGAGATCACTCAGATTTCCAGATCCGAGAATGCTCGCGCCGACCTACTGTCCCGATTGGCGACCACGGAGTCAATGGACGCCGAACAAAAGTTCCATCTGGAGACCCTGGAGAAACCCAGCATCGCGGAAGCCGATCGGATAATACAAGTCGAAGCTGAACCATCATGGTTCGATCCTATTCTAAAGTACCTCCAAGAAAGGTCGCTTCCACTCGACCGGAGAGAAGCTAGAAAGCTAAAGCTACAGGCTACCCACTATCTGCTGATCGACGATCGACTCTATAGATGGTCCTTCTCCATGCCACTGCTCAAATGCCTCTGCCCGTTCGAAGCAGATTATGCTCTCCGTGAAGTGCACGAGGGGATTTGCGGCAATCACCTAGGAAGCCGGTCCCTATGCCACAAGGTGCTACGACAAGGCTACTACTGGCCGACTATGCAGAAGGATGCAGACGATCTTGTCCGAGCTTGCGACCCGTGCCAGAGGCATTCAAGCATTCAGAGACTTCCCTCCGCCAGCCTGGTTCCTATATCCTTTGCTTGGCCCTTGCCAAGTGGGGGATGGACATCCTCGGCCCGTTCCCGCTTGCTATGGGGCAGCGGAAATTTCTATTCGTCGCCATCGACTACTTCACTAAATGGGTCGAGGCGGAGGCGGTTGCACAAATAACCGAGGCGCGGCCAGAGATTTTGTATGGAGGTCCATCATCTACCGATTCGGCCTCCCGCATACCATAATCACTGATAACGGCAAGCAATTCGACAACCTAAAGTTCCGCCAGTTCTGTGAGGAGCACGGAATCCGTCACCACCTCACCTCGGTCGGGCATTTGTAAGCCAACGGAGCAGCCGAAGTGACCAGCAGGACCCTGCTTCAGGGGATCAAAGCTCATCTTTCCAGAGCCCAAGGCAGGTGGGCGGATGAGTTGCACCATGTCCTATTGGCCTACCGCACCACCCCGAGAGTCCCGACAGGTAAAACTCCATTTTGAATGGCCTTCGGCACAGAGGCCGTTATCCCCGTAGAGATAGGCCTCCCTTCGCTGCGGGTGGGAAGCTACTCAGAGGAAGCCAGCGACGAACAGCTCCGCACCAACCTCGACCTGATAGAGAAGATTAGAGAGAAGGCTCGGATCAGAATGGCTGCCTATCAATAAAGGGTGGCCCGCTACCATGCCTCCAGAGTCAAAGGGAAAGCCTTCCTGCCCGGCGATCTTGTTCTCCGGAAAGCCTCTGTCTCCAAACCGCTGGAACAAGGAAAATTGGCGCCAAACTAGGAAGGCCCATACCAGGTAGCAGAAATCATTGGATCGGGAACCTACAAGCTGCAAACTTGAACGGAAGTCCATCCTCCGGATATGGAACTCGGACAATCTCCGTAAGTATTATCAATAGGGTATGTCCTTTATAAGCCCACTTCGATATACTTTATTATACCTTCCTGTCAGCACATGTTTTCATAATTCGCAACATGAACCATCATACTTTATATTGCCGAGGATTGCGAAAAGAAACAGGTGCTGCTCATCAATCCTCGGCACGACCGAGTTATCTATCTGAACAGGAATTCTCCGAACCTCCGCTGGGCCGAGCTACAAATCTCCGAACCTCGGCTGGGCCGAGCTACAAAATCCTCCGAACCTCGGCTGGGCCGAGTTACAAAATCTCCGAACCTCGGCAGGGCCGAGTAGCAAATCCTCCGAACCTCGGCTAGGCCGAGCAACAAAATCTCTGAACCTCGACTGGGCCGAGCTACAAAATCTCCAAACCTCGGCAGGGCCGAGTAACAAATCCTCCGAACCTCGACTGGGCCGAGCAACAAAATCTCCGAACCTCGGTAGGGCCGAGTAACAAATCCTCCGAACCTCGGCTGGGCCGAGCAACAAATCCTCCGAACCTCGGCTGGGCCGAGCAACAAAATCTCCGAACCTCGGCTGGGCCGAGCTACAAATCTCCGAACCTCGGCAGGGCCGAGTAGCAAATCCTCCGAACCTCGGCTGGGCCGAGCAACAAATCTCTGAACCTCGACTGGGCCGAGCTACAAAATCTCCGAACCTCGGCAGGGCCGAGTAACAAATCCTCCGAACCTCGACTGGGCCGAGCAACAAAATCTCCGAACCTCGGTAGGGCCGAGTAACAAATCCTCCGAACCTCGGCTGGGCCGAGCAACAAATCCTCCGAACCTCGGCTGGGCCGAGCAACAAATTCTCTGAACATCGGTTGGGCCGAGCAACAAATTCTCCGAACATCGGCTGGGCCGAGCAACAAATTCTCCGAACCTCGGCGGGGCCGAGTAACGAATTCTCCGAACCGTGGCCAAAGCCAAGGACTACACTCTGTCGTTCGAAACCTTGGCTAAAGCCAGGAAGCGACCTTAGCTATCAAGCTCCTCGGGCCTACCAACTAACATTCTCGCGCCCTGGTCGCATTCGACTACCAGACCATCGGTCGAAAGACCAAAGTCCTCGCGCCTTAGTCGCACTCCAGAACCTCGTTTGGAGCAGGGTGACTTCTCGAATATCCAATAATTGAATGCGAAAACAAAGACCTCCTAATACTCCGGAGGAGGTAAAGGGACTCCTTCTGAAAGATCGCCTAGGTCCGCCGCTGGTTCGGCCAGAGACCGGTGGCCCCTCAGGAAAACTTATTTCGGATTCGGGTAGCTTATAAGCCCCGACCAACATAAACAAAGCGCGTAACTTAGCTTAAATCCGGGTAGCTCATAAGCCCTGACCGACCTAAGAGTCCTCCTAAGCAACGTCTGGATTCGAGTGGCTCGCGCGCCCTAATTAAGCCCGACCGTGGTCTCGCAAGACCTAACTCGGATTTACATGACTGAAAGAAATGCACAGTATGATAAAAATTTTATATTCATTAATTGAAAAGAGGGAAGGATAACGGTGGCAAAAGAAAAGAAAAAAAAGAAGAAGCCTTTGCTAAGGCTCACTGTCACTCCCGGAAGCCAACAAGTCCTCCAGGCGTTGAGAGAGTTCGGCGACCTGCTGGCGGAGTGACTTTATTTCCTCCTTTTGCTGGTCCGCCACTCGGCGCAGAGCCTCGGCCTCCCTCGTGGTGACGCCGACGTATTCCTCAACGACCCTCTCGAGCCGCTAGTGGCTCGCGAGGGTCGACGCCAAGCCCAGCCCATCAACTGTAATAGTGGAGCGGCCCCTCACCGGATGCAGTAGACTGTTGATCGTCGTCCTGAGATCGTCAGATGATCGCTCTCCTCCTTGAGAAGCCATGATGAAAACTATTTTGAAACTGCACCAGAGGGATGGCGAAAACCAGCACCCCCCGTCCGTATTTATACTTGTCAGGCGAGTATTTCGATCAGTCGGGCCGTAACCACCGACCTACGAGAACTCGCCACGTATCATCGCTGTAATTAGCGCCTGCAGAATCCGAAAGGTCGTGCCCCATCCCGAGTAAAATCAGTAATGCGGACGGACTGTTCGGGAACCCCCCTGAACAGAGTGCCTCCCAATCTGCCGACCCCCCGTGATAAATGCTCCCAACACTTCCCCAAGCTCTTTTAAGCCGGCGCCTTTCGGGAAGCGTAAAAAAGGAAGAATTCTAGCGCCCGACAGTAATTCGTCCCCTCGGAAGGGGTTGCATCATAAATGAAGGGCGTGACCATGTATTGCCCGTTCCGCCTTGGCGCCCCTCACCGAACGCTATGGGGACCTAGCATTATGACTCATGGGGCGACTAAGTCGCTTCTTCGAGCCCCAAATCTCCGAACATCAGCTGGGCCAAGCAACAAATTCTCCGAACCTCGGCTGGGCCGAGCTACAAAATCTCCAAACCTCGGCAGGGCCGAGTAACAAATCCTCTGAACCTCGGCTGGGCTGAGCAACAAAATCTCCGAACCTCAGCAGGGCCGAGTAACAAATCCTCCGAACCTTGGCTGGGCCGAGCAACAAATCCTCCGAACCTCGGCTGGGCCGAGCTACAAATCTCCAAACCTTGGCAGGGCCGAGTAACAAATCCTCCGAACCTCGGCTGGGCCGAGCAACAAAATCTCCGAACCTCGGCAGGGCCGAGTAACAAATCTTCCGAACCTCGGCTGGGCCGAGCAACAAATTCTCCGAACCTCAGCTAGGCTCAGTAACAAATCCTCCGAACCTCGGCTGGGCCGAGCTACTAATTCTCCGAACCTCAGCGAGGCCGAGCCATAAATATTCGGACTCCAATGGAGTCGAGGCACAAAACTCCGAGCTTAGGACCAAGTCTAGGAACGCATTCTACCATCGAACAACCTCTAAACCTCTGTCTAGACCAGAGCAGCTTGCAAGCCCCGACTAGTTCGGATAGTGCGGGATCATCGCCTAAAAACGAACGAAACGTCCTTGTATCCCACAACCAACAATAAACAACTTGGCACAGGAGAAATAGAGACTGAGAAACAGAGCAAAACTCTCTTTATTTCATTGCCATCAAACCAATTACAAATGCCTGAGAGGCGTTACAAGAGCATTGAAATGCATAAAATAAAGACAAGCACAAAACTCGGGCAATTGCTCCAAAGCAGACCTGGGCAACTGTGATGCTCCGGTGTCCGGACCGATGAGCCAGGTAAGCCGCATACAGTCAGCTCGCACCGATAATGGGCGGGCGACATGGACCAATAGTTGCGGCCAGCTTCGGTAAATAATGATATCTCGGTGACCCAACCAAGATATCAGAGTGATTGGAAAGGGTGGATGGGGTATTACCCCAAACCACCCAACCGAAGGGCCCCCCGGTGAGCAGATAGGAAGCCCGCGGACCCTGGCGCCGGGACGCTCTCCCAAACCGAGTGTGTACCACTCCAACTTGCCCAAACTCAAAGGCAAGATACCTGTGGGCGGCACACCGTCGCCCCCTCCCCATGTGGCAAAAGATTCCCCAGGCGGACAAGCCCGGGAATCCAAACCAGGGGAGGAGGTGAAATTCACGCAACCCATGGGGAGCCCGTGTGCACTTCCTACCGTGCATCCCTAAAGGGGAACCACAAAGGTCACACTAGAAGCACATATGTGCGCTCTCCGTGTGATCTCTGCGCCCTTCCTGTGCGCTCTCCATATGATCTTCGGGGCTCATCCCCTAAGGACGAACCACCCTCCTGCGGCTCCTTCGTCGCCCCAACTATCCGGAGGCAAAGGGCTTATGAAAGAAAAACTTGACCCTCCCACTCGCAATGCTAGAGAAATAAGCATGGTAGAAACTCCAGAGGGAAAGGGAACTTTGAGGATGGCCTAACACGACCCCTCTTCCCCTTTTTATAGGCAAAAATAAGCCGGGAACAGCTATCAAGGCCGGAAGCCCCGAGATTCGAACACCTGGCCCATGCCACCATGTGGCCTCCCAGGATGCAGGCAATGCCCCATTGCGCACCGAGCCCATCGCCTGAACCATGACGCATGCGAAGATTTCTTTTTGATCCCGAATCACGGTTATTAAATGCAGAGAATTGCCCACTGATCTTACGGAAACTTGCAGGTTCAGAAGATCGTCCTACAAAAGTAACATCCTCCAATAATAATCGGGTGCGCGCGTACGCCAAAACGACCTGCATAGGAAAAGACCAATGCCATAAAAGTCTTCCGGAAAGCACCAGTACAGCTTTGTGTTCCCCACAGAGCCGTATCATCAACTTCGGTGAAATAAAAACCGATTTACCTACGGAACGGTAGAGCGCTAGCAGGGTAACAAAAAGCACGAAAACCGATTGATCGCCGATCGCTCCCCAAAAAAGTTGATCGCTCGAAAAACTTGTGCAACAAAATTGAACATCTCAAAACAAAAATGAACGCGAAGGCCACACAAACCATTCTTTCATTCACCGAAAAATGAAGCGACAAAAGAAACGAAAAATACATCAGCCCTCACAAGGGCTCACCATTATCCCCAGGAACCGCCGACCGTTCTCCCTGATCCGCCGCAAGGCTACCTGCCTGCTGTTGGAGAGACACCACGCGCCTCTCTAAGCGGTCATTAACCGCATGGAGGTACATGATCTCCCTGGTGAAGGCGATCACATATTGTTCGGTCGCCTCCCGGAGTCGTTGCCGACTCGCCAACAAGGAGGCCAGGACCCCCCCGTCGACAACGGTCTGAGTACGGCTCCTACGAACCCCCCAGTGAGTGTTAGCATCGTTGGCTGGTACTCCGGTTGACCTTCCGCCATCCTTGGAAGCCATTCCGATGGTGCAAGCTCGTATCAAGCTAGCAAATGTCGTCGAATGAAATGGCCAACGATAACCGGACCCCTCGTCGGTATCTAAACCGACCCAAGTAGGAAATCTACCTGCTCCAGCCACCGGCACAAAATCCCGCCACATGTCGCCGCTTTGGTAATCACTCTCATCCGTCGGCCCTAGCCGACCTACTTTGCCCGTCGGCCCTAGCCGACCTACTTTGTCCATCGGCCCTAGCCGATCTACTTTGCCATCGGCTCTAGCTGACCTACTTTGCCCGTTGGCCCCAGCCGACCTCCTTTGCCCGTCGGTCCTAGCGGACCTGCTTTCCCATCGGCCCTAGCTGACCTGCTTTGCCGTCGGCCCTAGCCGACTTATTTCATCTGTCGGTCCTAGCCGATCTACCCCATCCGTCGGTCTTAACCGACCAGCCTCGTTCCTCGAGTTTTAATTAATCTATCGCATCGCCCGAACATCAACCGAACCAGATCGTCTCTCGGTTCACCAGTCAAGGCCATCGCCCCACCTAGGACCCAGCCAATGCGTTCCCTCGGCCCCGAGATAAAAACGACCAAACAGCGTCAGCAAGACATAAGTCGCTGGCGATTGGGGTGAAATTTGGAGCGAAGGACCGCCCAAGAAAAAAAAAACGCTCAAATGGAAGCGAAAGATTCATTCATTAAAAAACGTCAGGCAGAGTTACAGCTAGAAGAAGCAAAACTTAGAAGTGACTTTTAAAGGCCGGGAACCGCATCAGTTCCAGGAGAACCCCCAATTACGTCTACAGAGGCATGACTTGATTCGCCCTTCTCGAATATCTTAGCCTCCTCGGTGACAGTCTGCGATTGTCCTCCAGAAGCTGAAGCCTCGCTGGGACCTGGGGCGGCACCAAGATCGGTATCCGAGGCATCGATGTACTCATCCTCCTCTTCACCTCCGGAGTCAGCGACATCAGGAGCTTCATCATCCAAGAAAGAGAGATCCCATTCTGGATGCTCGCTGGATATCCTATCTCTGCATTCTTTCACTCCGAGTTGGAAGGCGTCAGTACCGATTACATCCTGTTCTCCCTTGAGCATGGCGAGTTGCATCTCAGCCTCGGCCATCTGGCTCCACAATGGGGCGACTTGCCTCTCAGCTTCCGTGACCTGAGCCCGCAGAAAAACGGTTTGCTCCTCGAACTCGCTGGCCTGTGCCTTGAGTTCCGAGCTCCTACTTCGGCTAGATGCAAGTTCACCTTGCAAGGCCCGGTTGTCCAACCCTAATTTTGCCATCTGCAGATCCAGGATCAGTCGGCGCCACGGGGAACCCACAAAGAAAACTAAAAAAGGGGAATAGAATCATATCTCCTCCTCTTGTCAGGCCAACCTTTTGGTCAGCTCCTCGGCCTCACCCCTGGCCCTCACTTTATCGGTCCTAACCAGCTCGACCATCTCTTGGAGTGCGTTAATTCTCAACTGCTTGTCTTCGACCTCTCCCCGGATTTGGGATAGCTCGTCACTCAGCCGGGCTATCATCCCTTCATGCCATTTAGCGCTGACTCTCAAGTCAGCGACTTCGCAATCACGCTGCTGCAGCTTCTCCCCTACTTCATCGAGCATTCTAGTCAGACGTTTTCTCTCGTCGGCAGCCTCCTTCCCTAGCCGACCCAGACTCTCATTGTGTTCTTTTGCATCGCCGCCACTTCCTCAGAATGCTTCGACTTAACTCGAGCCAACTCCAAGCATGCGTCGTCGTTCTTCGCCAGGAGCTCCTGCAACTCCTCTGCTTTACGCTTTTGCTTAGACGCTTCAGCTAGAGCGGCCTGATACGATGCCTTCATCCTCGCCAAGCTTTTGTTGCTGGCGACCAGGAGTTCCTCGAACTTGTCAAACGCCTCTGCTCGCGATCGGAGTTTGGCGCTGGCTCTCCTGGCCTAAACACTGGCCCCCGTCGCCAAACTCAAACGCCAGCACATCGCTCGAGAAAGCAGAACACTCTACAGGATAAAGAATGAGTAAGGATATGAAATCAAGTCAGCCGAAAATTATCCGCCACCCAAGAATGATGACTCACCCGAGAGGCGTAGGCCCGTGTCATCTTCATGAGGGTCGGATTGTTAATGTCGGGAAGAAGATGGGCACTTTCGGCCACGCCCTGCTGCCCGAATGCGGCATCAACTAGCTCCAAGTCTGCGAACTTATCCGCCAAGGGATCCGCACCCGGGTACAGGGCTGACCTCATTAAAGCAGAAAACACCTTCTCAACGCCCACGTTCGAGCTGTTGGGCTGGCCATCTCCGCTTGAGGAGTCAACCCGGGTGACCCCCGATTGGGAAGCCTTCAACTCTCAGCCTCTTCTAATAGGATTCTGGCCTGGGTTTCCTTAGAAAATTCAGCCAACCCAAGCGCCAGCCTTCCCAAAACCCTTTTGGAGGGAGTCTCCAGTGCGGGACTCTCATCTCGCTGTGCCCCATTCCCGACCCGTCTCCTTCGATCACGGTCACCTGCATCTCCTCTGCAAGCTCCGCCGAAACCTCTATCTGCCTTGCTTCTCGAACCGCCGCAGGCGACCCGACGTCGCTATCCTCGGACTCTCCCGCAGGAGGCCCCACAGGAGGGAGCTCACCCCGAACCTCACCAACTGTGGCCCCTCCCTCTTGCTCTCCCACTGAGGTCGGGAGTAAACCCGCGGATGGGGAAAGCCCCCTAGAAACGACAACTTCCGCCGAATCCGTTGTCGGCTCATCCTTCAAGGGGGATGCGGCCGGCGGAGCCAATGGGATCCGAACTATCCGATAGTTCCACCACAGGGGGACGAGGGATCTCAGCTGTCCTCCTCAAATCCTCCTTCGTTTCCGACGCTCCCGTCATAGTCACTCCGGCATCCGGCAAGCATCTTGCGGAAGTATGGGCCCTCTTCTCAGGCCTACCTCTCTCCGCGCCGCTGCTCTCCCCTGGGCGCTTGCCTCTCTTCCTCTTGACAAGGCTTGATAGCGCAGACCTCTTGGCTGCAAGAGCAGAAAGTATGCAATTAGATCCAAACACGTTCACCTGGATAACCAACAGTGGGGAAGACGAAAGGGAGGACTCACCTTGTGGGTCCAGAGGACTAAGCCCGGCCACGAAAAGAGCACCTCCGACAGCAAATCGTTGGCCGAGAACACCTGGCCATTGCGGAGGATATCCAAATCTTTCTCCTCCCGCTCGGACAAAACTGGATGCGTTTCCGCATCCCGAACAAAATTTCCCCATCTCCGAGGGAAGTCGGAACCAATGTTCCCCTCGGCGATGACGAATCGACTCTTCCATCCCTTTATAGAGGACAATTTATCCACAATCGTGTTGAAGGACCTCCGAGGTCCGATATAAGGCCACTCCAATTTCCTCCCGGGTATTAGATGATAGCAGGCACGGAAAAGAGGGAGAGTGGCGACGATCTGAATCTGATGGCACATTGAGATAAATCCGACGATACTCCGCCAGCTATTTGGGGCCACCATCGCCGGACAGATGTTGTAATGCGTCATGATTTCCTTCACCAAGGGATGAAGAGGAAACCGGAGGCCTACCTACAAACTGTCTTCGTAGATGAAGACCCCATGCTTCAGATCTCGCAAGACCCTATGCTCAGGCCCTAGCAATCGCAGGACAACGTCTGGGGGTATGCCATACCTCTGGCGAATCTTTCCCACATCCTCAGCAACGATCTCCGAAGCTACGTCGTCGGGGCTCATCGTCATCCTAGCTGGAAAAAGCACCAGGCAAAATAGCAAACGTTGCATAGGACGAGACTCTTTAGGAAACAAAATGGGAGGATATTGCGAACATATATAGCGTTGCTATCGCTTTGCTTCCCTCCTAAGGAAGCCATCTTGAGAAGATGAGACGTTTCGCCCGAGGCGTCCGGAACCACCTTGACAAACGCCGCGTTAATCGGGATTTGCTACGTGGCGTTTCCCCAACCGTCACCTCTGGAGGAGCCTTACCTACGAAGACATGATGACCTCGCTGCATTAATTAAGGCATCATTGCGTAGGCAATCAAATACGCGCATCAAAATGCAGGTCACGCCACCTAGACCTATACTCCCTACGCCCGAACCTACGCTTCGAGCTAGGGAGTGGAGGGCATGTGTTGGGGGGTAAAACCATTGTTGCATCAATATTTGTGCGAGGAGGCTAAGACCGACCCCGTTCCTTCGCCCGCCATGATATCCCCGAGCTTTCCGTAGCTCGTCTCCCCCGAGCTTCCTATAGCTCGGCCTTTCCGAGCTTCCATAGCTCGCCTCCCCCGAGCTTCCATAGCTCGGCTCTCCCCGAGCTTCTATAGCTCGGCCTTCCCGAGCTTCCATAGCCCGGCTCTTTCCGAGCTTCCATAGCTCACCTCCCCCGAGCTTCCTATAGCTCGGCCTTTCCGAGCTTCCATAGCTCGCCTCCCTCGAGCTTCCATAGCTCGGCTCTCCCCGAGCTTCCTATAGCTCGGCCTTCCCGAGCTTCTATAGCTCGGCCTCCCCCGAGCTTCCTATAGCTCGGCCTTTCCGAGCTTCCATAGCTCGCCTCCCCCGAGCTTCCATAGCTCGGCTCTCCCCGAGCTTCCATAGCCCGGCTCTTTCTGAGCTTCCGTAGCTCGCCTCCCCCGAGCTTCCATAGCTCGGCTCTCCCCGAGCTTCTATAGCTCGGCCTTCCCGAGCTTCCATAGCCTGGCTCTTTCCGAGCTTCCATAGCTCGCCTCCCCCGAGCTTCCTATAGCTCGGCCTTTCCGAACTTCCATAGCTCGCCTCCCCCGAGCTTCCTATAGCTCGGCCTTCCCGAACTTCCATAGCCCGGCTCTTTCCGAGCTTCCATAGCTCGCCTCCCCCGAGCTTCCTATAGCTCGGCCTTCCCGAGCTTCCATAGCTCGGCTCTTCCCGAGCTTCCATAGCTCGCCTCCCCCAGCTTCCTATAGCTCAGCCTCCCTGAGCTTCCACAGCTCGGCTCTCCCGAGCTTCCCGTAGCTCATCTTTTCTGAGCGATCCATGATCCGATGCTCGCTCCCGCGGAACCTGGCGCAGGAGAGCCTAGACCTATCGTAACAGCATCTCAGGCGAAGAATCATGTTGAGGAGTGGTCTAGCATGAGAGCCTAGACCTATCGTAACAGCATCTCAGGCGAAGAATCATGTTGAGGAGTGGTCTAGAACCTAACACGGCTACCTGGGACCTACGTACCTACCAGGTCCCAAGCCATCGAGGAGCTCTCCTAGCCGTCAATCCCCTAACAAACAAGATGCGGATCACAATGGCCTGATTCGATCCGTCTCTGTATCCTAACAACCTTCGAACCTTCCAGAGGGCGCTCAAGATACAGGTGACAACCTATAAATATGACACTCCCAGATTCCTTCAGGTATGCGCTCACTCTCACTCTCCCACTCTCCCCTGCTGCTCGTCGGTGCTCATCCCCCAAAGAGCTCCCGATCGGCCGTCCTCGGAGAGACTCCCCGGAGAGATCCATCTCCCCGTTTTCTGTTGATCGCCGATTCCTTTCACTGACTTGAGCGTCGGAAGGTCTTCCACGGAGGGCCACTCCCAACGCCTCTCGTGTGAGGACTTCTGTGTAGGTCCGCTCCAGGAGATCGACCGCGCCCGAGTTGAAGAACGGATCCCGGCGGCAACAAGTACCTTTCTCTTTTATTGCCTCCAAAACTCAAGCTTATCTCTAAACAATAATCATCTTTAAAGGGCAACATATCTATATTCTAATTAATCAGGTTAATTTTTTATTTATCTTTTCATAAATTTCATCCTTCTTTAAGTTATTTTCCTAAATCATCATCTTTATCTTTTAATTGCTGGTAAATACAGTTTAGTTTAAATACTTCTTTGTCTAATTAATCCATTGAATATTTTCATCTAATTACTAATATAATTAATTTAAAATTTTAAAAATATTAATTTCTATATCCTAATTTATTGGGTCATTTTTTATTTATCTTTCCATAAATTTTCTCCTAAGTTTAGATTGTTTCTCTAAATCATTGCCTTTTTCTTTTAATTGCTAGTAAATTCAGCCCATTTTAAACATTTCATTGTTCCAATTAGTCCATTGAATCTTTTTTTTTAATTACTAATATAATTGTTTTAAAAAATATAAAAATTTATCATTTCGTTCTTAATTGAATAATATTATCAATATCTTTCACTTTATAGATTCCCACAATTCAAGCCTACTTCAAAACTATTTTCATTGGCAATGTAAAGAATCGATGTTAAATTAATTTTTAGTATTCTTTATCTTTCTATTTTGATTCATCCTTTTATAAATTTTCTCTTTAATATAATTTTTTTAAAAAAATTATAAATTTTATTTTTTAATTGATGAAAAAACAACTTAGTTCGTTGATGAGAACCATGATCCTATGATATTCCTTGAAGAAAAAAAAAAGGTGTTTAATGGAAGATGCTCAATGAATTAATACGAGGCAATGGCCATCATTTTTTACATGAAGTTGCATCATATTTAAGTATTAGATTTTAAGATTTTTTTATCAAATTTTATATAAAGGTCTAAAATATTATACAAGAATTATATTTCATTTTCTAACGAAACTTCCAATCGTTTTTATGATTTATTAAGATTTTTTTTAAAAAAAATTGAAAGTTTAAAAACTGACCCAGTCCTCAGTGAGATTATATTACTAATTCCTTCACCTTTTTTTTAAAGTATTATTAGCCCACAATCTCTCTTTCTCTCTCTCAATAGGATGAATAATTGGCATCAATTGATGGCTCAACTAAAGTATTACTTTAATTATCATGACAATTTAGGTAGTTATGGGGCAAATAATTTTTTGTGTGGCTGTTAAATTTCATAACCCAAGATCGTTCAATTAATTATTTAATATATTTTATTTAAAAATATTTATTTACTCTAATTCCAATATTAATTTTATTTAATTATTTAAATAAATTAATTCCACGTCGCGGGTATTATACTTGCACCTACGGAAAACAAGCCACGAGGCGCAGATTTACTGAACAAATTAAATTCTAATCCTCACCTCGTCCAGACCCTTCCATGATTGGTGGAAAGTAGAAATGGACGGCCCTCCACTGCCCATCACTCTGGCACGGCATGAGATCAAGCCATCCGAGGCTGCACCGTACGCATCAGTGGCCGGCCTATCCTGGGGTCGCTGTGGTTCACGGGACACCCGGTCTCCACGTTGCGGTCCTGACTCCGATCCCATCCTCCTCTTCCTCTTCTCGCTGCCGCTCCAAGGCCACCTCCCCCTACACCATGCCGTCCCCCACCGCCGCCGCCCGCGGCGGCGATCCGGCTCCAGACCACACCCTTGACCTCCCTGACGAGTGCCTGGCCCTCATCTTCCACTCCCTCGGCTCCGGCGACCGCAAGAGCTGCTCCCTCGTCTGCCGCCGGTGGCTCGCCGTCGAGGGCCAGAGCCGCAACCGCCTAGCCCTCGACGCCCGCGCCGCCCTCGTCAACGCCGCCCCGGCCCTCTTTGCCCGTTTCGACGCCGTCGCCAAGCTCGCCCTCAAGTGCGACCGCCGCTCCGAGAGCATCGGCGACGACACCCTCGCCCTCATCGCAGCCGGCTGCCCCAAGCTCGCCCGCCTCAAACTCCGCGCCTGCCGCCAGCTCACCGACGACGGTCTGGCCGCCCTCGCTGCCCGCTGCCCTACTCTCCGCAAGTTCTCCTGCGCGTCCTGCACCTTCGGCCCCGCGGGCGTCGCCGCGCTGATCCGCTCCTGTCCCCTCCTAGAGGACCTCTCCATCAAGCGGCCCCGCGGCCTCACCGGC
Source organism: Calamus simplicifolius (assembly GCA_900491605.1). NCBI lineage: Eukaryota > Viridiplantae > Streptophyta > Magnoliopsida > Arecales > Arecaceae > Calamus > Calamus simplicifolius. The sequence continues at coordinate 139,137 of UESW01004375.1, forward strand.
GCCGGCGACCCCGTCAGCACTCCCTCCTCCGCCCTCCGATCGATCTGCCTCAAAGAGCTCTACAACGCCCACTGCTTCCTCCCTCTCATCGCGGGCTCCCCCAACCTCAAATCTCTAGAGATCTTCTACTGCTCCGGCGACTGGGACCTCTTCCTGGAGGAGATCGCCGGCCACATCCCCGGCATCGCCGAGGTCCACCTGGAGAAGCTCCAGGTCAGCGATCGCGGCCTCTTCGCCCTCTCGTCCTGCCCCAGTCTGGAGGTCCTCCACATCGTCAAGGTCCCAGAGTGCACCGACGCTGGCGTCTCCGCGGTGGCTGACAAGTGTCGGCTCCTCCGCAAGATCCACATCGACGGTTGGCGGACGAACAGGATCGGCGACCTCGGCCTCTTGGCCATCGCCCAAGGCTGCCCCGATTTGCAAGAGCTGGTCCTCATGGACGTCAGTGCGACGGCGTGGAGTCTGGAGCCGATCGCAAGCATCTGCCGTGGCCTCGAGCGCTTGGCGCTATGCGGGTGTGACACCGTCGGGGACGCCGAGATCTCGTGCATTGCTGCCAGGTGCGCGGCGCTCAAGAAGCTGTGCGTCAAGAGGTGCCCAGTGTCGGACCGCGGCTTGCAGGCCCTCGCCAAGGGGTGCCCAAATCTTGTGAAGGTGAAGCTGAGGAGCTGCCGGGGGGTGACGGCTAAGGGCGTGGAGTGGTTGAGGGCGGTGAGGGGCGAGTCTTTTTCCATTAGTTTGGATTCGGCCGAGAAGCAGGGGCGGGATGTGAGCACGAGCGAGAGTCGGGTAAACGGAGTGGAGGAGATTCCGGCATTGCCTGCCACTAGTCTTCCATGTCCATCTTCGTCGAAGGCCAGGTTAAGGAAATTTTTCCTGGGTTTCTGGAGATTGTCGAGTGGGAGTGCCAATTCTCATCACTGATAGCAGTACTGGTCGACGAATGCTGCTCCTGTGTATTTATTTGCCTTCTCCTTAAATTAATTATTCGTTGCTCATGTCGAACATCATATATACTGCTTTTGCTAATGCTGCCGTTTAGCTTTTGTGTTGTTGTCTTTCAGAATTCAACTCAGTAATCCAAAGTGCCAGCCAGTGGCACGAATTTTGCTTCTCGTTTTAGCAGACTCTTCGCACAACTTTTCTTCTTCCTGCTCTTATGCTTCAAATACCGAACCAAACTGGGTTTTGATCGAGTTATGATGTACATTGGTAGCTAAAAGGGCAATTTTAGGCCTTTTAAATTAAATGTGGAAATAAGATTGAAGATAGGCCTTGGAAGTTAAAAATTATAGTGGGGGAGGTACCGATAATGGTAATGCGATCAACATACTTAAGCTAGCATAGCAGCAAATAACTCACTCGATCTTTTTTTAAGATAAAGAGAGAATAGCCAGCCTTCAAATAAAGTAGCAGAAAATTTGAATAACTGATTCGTACATGCTTGCTTGGGTCCACGCAGTAGTGATTTTTGGAGATAGCAAACATTATTAGCTTCCTTATGAGAAAATTGGGGAGGAAGCTTCATGTATGTAAACTTTTTAATGCAAATCATCGTACAAGAGTGCATTATTTATGTCCAATTGGTATAAAGGCCAATTCCAAACCATAACAACAGCTAATGATATCTGGATTGTGACTAACCTGGCAACAAGTTGGGCATTGTAGCCTTTCTGCTGAGTCATCTGAGGTGCATTAATTTTATAGAACTATTAAATTGTTGTAACAAAGTATTTGCTGGAGGAAGAGAGAGAATGATATAAGAGATACTGAGAGAGCTAGAGAGAAAATTTTATACATTTCAAATTACCTATCACGAAGCTTGGTTTATATAGGACTGGGGTGAGGGCACAAGGCAGAAGACTAAGAGATTGAAGAGAATGAAGATCTAAGTATAGCTAGGAAATATTGTCATTTAGATTTAATGGTGCACTAAATGATCAGAATGGGAGGTATACGGTGTTGAGCAACGACATCGATCTAAAGCTATTATAGGGATGACAAGAGAAAGAAATATATGAAAAAAAAAATGAAAAAATAATATAAAACAACACAGCATCATAGCTAGTTAAAATAGTTAATAACTTTAAGAACAAATAGCTTATATCCGCATTGACCATGAGGATATATATCCTAGTGAGACACAAGTTTATCTAGCAATAAATTTATCTAGCCATTAACGTTCCTAATATAACTGACCAATTGTGCATAAGACTATACTTTATACTTCAATAAATACATAACAAAAATTTCCGCACAACCAAAACCATCCAAATTTATCCCTTCTTTTCGGGTCAGCTGCATGGCTTTTCAGTAACCAAGCATTCTTATTTCATATGAGACCTGCTTCTATTTTATAAATGAACATGTTTTTTTAAGATTGCCGACATAAATCAATTCCCCACCTCTCTCTTGTCCAAGGATTGGAACCGGCAATTAACACTGTCAACATACATAGGAAGGAAGGAACACAGGTAACATGGAATAATATTATTGTGACAAACAAACTAACAAATTAATAGTGAAAGAAGGCCAACAGGCAACAACTAGAGATGATACTACTGTTAATTAATTCTACTTGCACCATGGTTCCACCTCACTAATTACCATCTTGCTCCGAAGGCAGACATGGCTATGCTTGTCATCTAATAATCCCATATGCCTACATCCATGAACCCATCCTCGGTAGCACACCCCCTAAACATCCCCATAGTGTTAAATCCGTAGGCCACCTCGCCGTTACTGGACACGGCGATGAGCCCGGCCTGGCCTTCGTCCAGCCTATTCTTAATGACATAATCCACTGCCTCCTGGAGGCCGAGACCTTTGTACTCCATGACCGCCGCCACGTCCCTCGCCAGTGTGCTCCGAATGATTGCCTCGCCCTCGCCGGTGCATGAGATGGCACAGAGGTCGCAGGCGTAGGTTCCAGAGCCGATCAGCGGCGAGTCACCGATGCGGCCGACCATCTTGTTCATAAGACCTCCGGTGGAGGTGGCAGCGGCGCACCGGCCATTGCTGTCGACCACGACGCACCCGACGGTCTCCGGAGCATAAATGCCGATAGGGAGGCCGTTCATTTCAAGAGGGCTGTCGGCCATGGAGCCAGCACCGGCGCTGCATGTCTCGACTGGAACCCTGTAATCAAACTGTTTGGTTCCAAGTGTAGGATATGATTGAATCAGTGGGTGTTACACCTCTGTTTAGCATGATTAAATAGCATCAATATTCGTTTCTCGAGTTTACTATCATTTGTTCTTCATATCTCACTTGGAAGCACATTGCATTGTTACATCCATGAAGAGTAGAGATAATTAGAAAGCCAAGCTTTTATTATGAAATAAACTGGACTAAAGATATTGGAAGCACTAGCAAGTTTGGTTGGGCTTGTCCCAGACATTTGGTGGAGAACTAACGAATTAATGAAGTCTGATTTGAACCTACCATGCTTTTGGTCAGGCTCAATTAATTTTTTGCTAAGGAGGAGGTATATATAGATAGCAAATTAAGATGGGATCGAATGGTAAAGTGAAGGAAGATGCAACGAACCAAGATGCTGTTGGCTTCCTTGGCGAGCTTCAGCATGACGACATTCTCTTCAGTGATGAAATAGCTGTTGTCCACCACTTCCACACCCTGCAACGAACCACGGTTTCGATAGCTTCAGTCAAAAGAAAAGTGCCTAAATAAAACGAAAATTCTTGTCAGCGACGACTCTTCAAAAGTCTTGGCTGCCCACTTCGCAGCCGCCCATATGCCTTTCCGGCCTACAGAAATTTGCATACGAAACGAAACGGTCCAGTGCATTAAGAGTCGTGCAAAATAAGGTCAAGTCACTCTCGGACAATATTAATACTTAAGATCGATCCACGTGGGTGCAGGCTGTCGATAAGCATTATCCCACCTAAATAATTGCTTGGAGGATTATCATTCAAACTTGAATGATTAAATCGGAATTGCCCATAGCACATTAATCCAAGCCTTCCTTAAAAAAAAAAAAAAAAAAAAAAAATACGATTAAGGTTTTGAAAAAAATGTCTTGGTCTTGCTTTCAAAACCTAGTCCACTCACCTACATTGATTGAAAAAGAACGGACTAGATTCAGTACGTATCACTAATTTTAAAAGTTATTACAGAATTTAGTGCAGTAGAGAAGCATTCTACAATGAACATTCGCTCTACGGGATCCAAAACCGATTCCTTTCTCACTATTCAACTAAAACAAAGATTATTGAATCTCCATGCCGCCATGAATATTACCTGGACCAGAAAATAAAGATAACTATACACCCTGCTCTGTATATAAATTTTAAAAACAAGATATATATATATATATATATATATATTGATCTGGGTTATGAGACGTATAAGACGTGATAAATTAGAATACAAGACCTATTGTACAAAAGTCGTACAATCCTGCATGCCCCAGCCAGCCGCCGGAATCTTAAGTATAATTCACGCCCTCATTAATTAATTAATTAATTGTTTTATTGCAACTTGCCTTTAAGGGGAGTCTTTTTACCACTGCATCGACAACCGGCCGCGTGGAGTGAAACCGTCTGATGACGTCTAAAGGTCATAATTTTAAGTTTTAATTTAAGTTTTTATGTTTTAAAATTGGATCGAACCTTCTTAACATTTAAATTTTGGATCAATCGGTTAGATGGAATGAATCAATTTGATCGGACCAAATAATATATAATTAAATTTTAATTTAATAATATAAATATAATTTAAATAAAAAATTAAAAAAAATAAAAATCAAATTAATTGGTTGAAATTTAGTCGATTTAATAATTTTTTTTAATTTTTATTGAATCATATAAAAATCAAACGATGATCAATTCTGGTTGAATCGGTTGGACCTGATCGGATCCAATTTTTAAAACATTCTGTTTCAACAACGCCTTCCCTGACGGGGATACAATCACTGCGTGTCAGAGAGAGAGAGAGAGCGCCACGAATGGAGAGAAGACCCAAGCAAACGACGTTACCTGTTCTCGCGCGAACTCCTCGGCGCCGTCGAAGGCGAGGTAGGAGTGAGGGGACTTGTCCATAACGAGGCGAGCCAAGGAGACGGGGTTCTTGACGGTGGAGAGGCCGGACACGGCGCCGCACCGGCGGCCGCGGCCGTCCATGATGCTGGCCTCCATCTCCACCGTTCCCCGTCTCGTCAGTGCGGACCCCCGCCCGGAGTTGAACACTGGGTCCGTCTCCAGTTCCCGGACCACCATCTCCACCACGCCCACGGCGGCGGCGCCACCGCTCAGGGCTGCGATGCCTATGTGTAGGCACCGGACGAGGACGCGCTTCGCTTCCTCCTGCCTCTCCGCCGGAAGGTTGGGGTCCACGCCGGCGCCCCCATGCACGGCGATAGCCCAACCGCCCATCCTAAGCCTCCTATTCTCCTGCTCCGTCTTTGCATCGTTCGTGAGGACCATTGGGCGTCTTTTTATAGAGGAGTTTTGGCCTGTTACGTCTGGACTTGAAATGTTATTATATTGGATTTTGTAAAAGAAGCTGAGGTCCGGGAAGGGTGCAAAGTTACAAATAAAATTTACTGTTTACTGGCGTAAGACACCATATTCAACCGCTCACGGAAAACTCTCTATATGGTAATAACAAGATCCCATCTAGCTTAGTTTTTGGAGGAAAGCATTGCTGGAGGCTAAAACCTCTTTTGAATCCCTATAGATGGTTTGCTAGGATTTTCAAAAATACTTTATAAATTTATCAAAAACGATTCAAAAACAGTTAAAAGATCTACTATTTACTTGATAAATATCACAGAATTTTTTTATTGAACTTAAAAATTATAAATTAAACAAAAAAATAACATTTAATATTATAATAGTATAATATGATTATAACAATATAACGCAATATATATCTAAATATTATAAGAATAATATATTTTTAGTTCAAAATAAGATAATTTAATAACAATATAAATACTAGATATGATATATAAATATACTTAACTTGATTCCGCTATGACCAATCCAAACGACTAATGGAGAAAGATTACGTATAATCAGTGTAAAATTTTATCAGATCTTCTAAAATATAATATATAAATATAATATTATATATATTTTATATAATTTTATAATATTATTATAATAATATATCGTAACATAATAACATTATAAAAATAATAACATAATTTTAAAACATACTATAATATAATTATTAAACAGTAAATTAACATTTTCTTAAAGCTTTTTTTTGCCATCAGCTCCATAAGGCTCAAATTTTAAAAAGTAATAAAGGGCAAAATATGACAGAAAATAATATTATTTTATTAAAAAATAGATTTTCTTTGTTGTTAATTGTTATATAATATTAATAATTTTTTTCCTCTTACTGCGCCATCTTTGTTGTTAATGTAAGCGCATTATTTTTAAGAATTCAAATTCCTTTTTTTTTTTTACGTAAGATTTTATGAAGGGGTTGAAGAGCAAGGAGAGGAACCAAATATATTTAAGTTGCCATCCATTATAATATTATGCTAATCATGCAATAATTGAAAACCGCCCATTACATTATATGGCCTTTGGTAGAAAAATAAATCAATGGTCACTATCTAACAAATAATGCTGGGTAGATTTACTATAATATATATCATTTACAATAGATTGAATTAGTTGTAGTATACTACATGTATGACATTGAGAAGTCAACAAAGGGAATAATTATATCACAGTGTTTGGTGCATCATTTAATTTTTTTATCTAGCGTTATTATTTGAATATTATATAGCATTTTTCATGTGTAGCTGCGGCGCGTTTTAATCCCAATGGTTGGGCAACAGCTCCCTTAGATGGTTGACAATGAGTTGGCAATGAATAGTGCTGGTTTTAGGTTAAAAAAATATAGTAAATATATTAATATATTGGATGCCATGCAATTATTTTAATTTAAAATCTGCTAGCATGTTGATTTTGGTCCAATTGGAATTCATTCCTAGATTGCAAAGAAAAAAGTATAAATCATTAGAAGCTAAGCTAGGTTGGCACTAGGTGACATTGTTTAATATGATAATCTCAGTTATCGCGAGAAAAATCCATACGTGTGGCAAGAAATGGCTCAGTTCTGGCTGATGTACTGCATCCAACCAGGTCTTGTTTGGATTAACGTAAGTCCAAAGAAACTGAGCTGAGCTTGTTTCTTCGTTCTCAAGGAAGAAGATAAAGAATGACGCGGCCAGAAGATCCGAGACGATGAAATGTCAGATTGTGGTCTGGATTGACACGAGACCGGTTTGACGTTTTCAACGAAGGATTTGAATAAATTGACTCAGATCTGGATCAGCCAGGAGATCAACATGAAGAGACGTAGGAGTGTGACATCGATATTCGATTGCCTGCGTTCGAACTGGAAGATTGGGATGATTGTTATTAGATGCAGCAGTGAGACGTCGACGGATGGAGATGGATAGGATTTCTTTTGCCGGCGCAGTTAAGCAATCTCCACGCAACTGTGTTAGGTGAGCGGATTCTTGATCATCGTATTCCTCTCTCTCTCTCTCTCTCTCTCTCTCTCTCTCTGTTTTGTTTTGTTTTGTTTTGTTTTTTTTTTTTATTTTGTTCTTTTTTTAATTTGTTTTTTATTTTTATTTTTTTGTACATACGGATGATCACATCAATATAGGATGAGATCCAAAATAGGAGGACATGATTCTTCCTACTTTCAGCTCTAAATTTAGAGTGATAGGTCATTTGGCGGCGATCCTATCTGCCACCGAGTTGGTTTCCCTATAAATGTGCCGAATCTGGGCCCTATGAACTTCCTTAAGGATAGATCGTATGCCATAAATCAAGGGGTTGGATGGCAAGCAGTCGCAGGGATCTTGTCGGAGCCAATGGATAACAGTAATAGAATCTCTCTCAATGATAAGACAATGGGCGCCTAGACTACGAATGGCATAGGAGATACTAGCTCAAGCGACAGACAGCTCAGCAAGAGGCATCGAGGAGTCAAGAAAGTCAAAACCACCAACTACCAACAATGCACCATTCGTCCATCGTATCACAAAAGCTGATCCAACAGATCTACCACGAACACTCCCATCAAAGTTGATTTTGATAAACCCTAGAGGTAGGGGCTCCCAAGAAATAAAGACCATTTGGCCGTACGCTGTCAAGGCAGCATGGAAGCTCCAAAGGCCAGGGTTATCAGAATCAAGAACTGTATGATGGAAAGTGAACTCCACAGATAAGGAAAAAGCTATCCTGACGATCCTATAGGAAAGAGTTGTCTCATCAATGAACACATGCTGGTTTTGGGATAACTAGATATGTTAAGCTATATATGCCCTCGTGGTACCCTTCGGGTTAATGCCCCTCTCCAAATCCTGCTTGATCAAATCCAGAAAGGAGATGCGGTGAGAAGTACCATCATCCTAGTGTCGGTCACCTAAAATCTGCCATATCTGTCTGGCTCTGGAGCATGTAAAGATAGCATGGTCAACCGACTCCTCCTCAAGCCACATAATGGGAAGTAAGCTGGATGCTCAAACCACACCTAGAGAGTAGGGAGTAGGTAGGAAGACAGTTCTATGCAAGCGTTCAAATAAATAGTCGAACCCTAGGATGAATAGAAAAATGCCAGATCCATGCCACATCCATCGACTACTGGGACTGGCCTATAAATCCTCTGGAGGTCCCTAATAGGAGCACGAGCTAAACAGGATCTCCTCCAAACCCTGATCAGAGGTATGGACCAGAGTGAGAGGAATAGATAGAATGCGACGATAGAACTCATCCCCGAAGAGATTGGATAGCAAAGGGGTATACCAAGCAGAATGGTCCTAGATAATTAAATTAGAGACTCTCATTCCACTTGGAATGCCAGTGCTGACAAAGGTAAGCTATCGAGACAGGGGGAGGTCTGCAATCCATGTATCCCGAACAACATCTACTGAGGCTCTATCACCAATCAGCCATGATATGTTGTTCAGAATATCTAAAATATGCCGACAGACCACTTTTCAAAAGAAGGAGTGCCCTCGAGTAGATTGAGGATCAGTGGAAGAAATTCAGTCTCCGTATTGGCACGCATGAAAGAGCTCCACATATAATGCGGATCAAGCAAAAACCGAATGGCATGCCTAGCAATCAAAGCCTTCCTCCTAACACTAAGGGACTGGATCCCAAGCCCCCCTCAATAATCGGTAAACCGACAATGTCCCAAGCCACTAGGTGAGTACCATGTCCATCCTGCATTGAGGCCTAGGGAAAGTCTCTGATGTATCTCTCAATCTTTCTCAAACAAGTTAATGGAATAGCATTAGATAAAATATAGAGAGAATAGAAGAAAACACCGATCATAAAAGAGTAATCTTCGCCATCATAGATAGTCCAGTAACCTGCCACCCAACCAGATAATCACGAACACGCCTCTCAAAGTCACTGAAGTCAGAACTTCGTGACCATCTTTCCGTTATAGGAATCGGCAGATAGGATAGCCGGTCTGCCTGAACCGAAATACCTATGATTTGCGTAATAGACCCCCTTAATGTAGAAGTCGTCAAGGGGCTGAAGCAAATCAAGGATTTACTCATATTAACTTTCTGTCCCGAGGCTCGACAGTAAGACTGAAGTATAGTGGCAAAAGTGGTAGCATTACAGATTGGCCACGATGTGGCATCGTAGGGCTACGTAATAATAATTCATTCATTAATGAAATGTTGAGGGAATCGTTATGTTTAATTACATCCTAATCAATTTATTGTTAAAATTATTTTTGAATCACAAATATAATTATTAAATATATATGATCATCATTAAATAAATTAAAATTAATATTATCTAATTTGAAATAAAATTTGTGACTTAAGGGCTTGAATATTATGATATTATTGTATGGATACCATAAGTATAATTTTTAATTTGGTAAGGATCTTAATTAAAAATAATCAATTAGTAACCACCTTATCGATGATTATATAAAAGGGGTTATGGTTCCTGATTTATAGTATGAATAAATTTTCTCTATTTGTATCTTCATCAACAAGCAATAAGGAATTAAGAATAAACTGTAAATTTGGAAGGTCATGATCATTAAAGAAATCGATTCAATGAATCCCGATATGCTTTCGTTATTCTCCTATTTGTTCGAGTGCAAATTTGGTGCGCTTCTACTATTCTCTTATTTATTTGATTTGAATTTCTATTGATTGAATTGAGCATAATTTTAGTTTTCCAATATTCACATGATAATGAATTTAAATTCATGATCAGCATCCTTAAGAATGATAATAATTTAAAATCATTTTTTATAATAATCATGGATTAAATTTATAATCCAAAATACCTCTTGTTTATATTAAATATACTATAATAACAATAATTATATATAATATGATATATAAAATTAATATATCATATTATTTTATGATTATATTATAATATAGTATTAATATAATAGGGATGATTTTGGTATTTTTATTTAGTAATTTTTTATTTTATGGCATACAAATATGATGATGTTAAATGGTGAGCTATTCTTGATCACTATAGTACGGTAAAATTTAGTCGCTAAAAATTAAATTACTTCTAGAATTAAAATTATCAATACTTTTAGGATTATTGAAATGATTACAAAATGATCTCCAAATGCACCCTTGATTTTTGTGCCAACCATGCTCAGGTTTACGCAAACGCCCACTCTGTCCACGAATCCACATTTCTGTTTGCAACTCAAGGAAAGCTCTTCTGTTTCCCCTCCTTTATTTGCCAGCGAGGGGTCGCACGGATTTTAGTGGTAGCAGAGTATGGAAGGTAACTCTGTTGTCTCAAGAGGCTAGCTGACTCTCTTCACTCTGATTTTTAATATATATATATATATAGACATAGGATTGAAATAAGTGTTAATGCCCTTCAGAATTAAGTTCTCGCCCTTGTCAAAGGTGACAAGGACCGTCTATCAAAGCAAGGGCTACAGCTCCCATCTGAAAAAAGCACCATACATTTTTGCTAAAATATTATGTTACTGGCTACATAAATGCCTACCTGAGACTCTTGATTGAAGAAAACTACTTAATTCCTCCTTGAGGACATCAAAGAAAAACAGTGAAAGTACACAGGATGCCGGTTTCTCGCAATAATAATTATCCACAGTTATGGATGCATTTTCCGTAAGTTTCTCAGCTGTTACATATTTTTTTTTTCCTTTAAGAAAATAAGTTGTTTGATTTTTTACTACTTCAAATTACATTCCCATAGAACTCAACAACCTATTTCCTGCTATCATTTGAATTGTGATTAATTATAATGCGTTACATATCATTGAATTGGAACCAGCATATCAATCCTACTACTGCACATAGAAAGCATGATAATCCAATTTTTACTTTTTTTATATCACAAGTACGGAGGAAATTTGCTCTTATGATTCAAGAATGAGCAACACGGGGAACTGTCAAACATTCAAGAATGGATTCTCTTCCATTTCATACCAAGAATGCATGCCTTTCTTTGGACTTAATCTGCCCACCCACCATTTCTTGGATGCTGCCATTGAAGACTGAGTAGCTTCAAACACTTTCAGCAAGCCAAAAAATTATATATACATGTAATCACATCAATCATAAAGAAATATACTGTTGTTTAAAGAACATAAGATCACATTGGAAATTTCTTGTTTTGTAAGACATGCCAAGCATCTGGAAACCATGGCAACAGCAGCATTGTGTGAATTCCTCAATATCTCTATGTATCTACCAGTGAATGCATAACCCAGTCCATCATAAGAACTTAAGAGTGGTAACAGTTTTTCATGCAACTGAGAAGATTAATTCTTACCATCTTGTTTTAATTAAAAACAGTTTCAACAATCCAGACTGATGGTTTGGCTACATAGTCCCCAAGCATAGAAATTCCTTAAGGCAAATCCATGACACATAAAGATTTAGGTTAAGTGCTAAGGATTTTCAACATATAAATTTTGAAACAAGAATGGTACACGCAAACTGAATCACAAGATCCATTACAGTAGTAGGAGACAGAACAACATTACAGCTGAAAGTGAATTGGAAACAATCATGAATGGCATCAGAATATACCTCTCTTCTGTATGTAAAGAAACATGCTAAAAAAATGTTGTTGGTGAGCTAAAAATATGCCAAAAAAAGGAGACAGAGAGACAAATTCAGGTTCAGAACGCCAGGACGTAAGTTATCTGCGGCTTCCTCCGGGCTTGGTGGTGCTGGAAGTTGAGCTGCCGGTGGCATGTAAGACCTCCGAGCTTGTGGTGTGAGGTAAATCTTGCATATGACCTGTTCATCCAGCTGCAGAGATATAGTTTAAAATCAATTTTCAAAACTAAGAAATCACGGCAACCAAAGAATGGACCTTTGAGTCCCTTATCGCACCTGTGCCGTCTGTTCTCCCATCTCGGTGGGTAGAGTATGTTGGGTAATGGGCCAAAATAGACCCTAAATACCCTAATGGGCCTTGAAAGCCCATTACCGCCTTATGTGTATGAATGAGAAATTGCGGGGACATTTAGTCCCATATCGAAAAAATCAAGAAATGAAGGTTCACTTATATGGAAACCACTTCCTTGAAGCTTAAGTTCCTTAGGCTCACCACAAGTGGAGAGCTTGAGGGCGATGCGTAGCATCACCCTCGCGCACGCGCGTGTGCGAAGGGCGCAATGTAGGCGCACTTTGCACGTGCGCATCGTCTTGAGGGGCTTTAAATTTTTTATAGATCAAGATGATCCGACGGTAGAGATTGATCAGATCAAGATAAGGGGCTGAGATCAATTGATCGTTGATCGATCGGATGAAGGGTCGAGATGTGGTGATCAAATCACAATCTTGATCACGATCCAACGGCTGACATCCGTCGGTTGACTAGTCAAGTTGACTAGTCAACAGGATGGCTGGTTGATCAGTCAACATGACGGTTATGATAAGGTGTCCTTTCGATCGTATGGTTGTGATAGGCATCCGCCCATCTGATAACATGATCATCAGATCATGATGATGAAAAGGCTTATCAGGATAAGGATAGACTTATCTGATCGGCTGATCTTCAGATCACAGCCATGAAAAGGCTTATCCGATAGCCTGATCTCAAGATCACAATGTCTAAAGGGCATATCAAGGGTGATAAACCCTTAACCCTCACATCCTTTAAAAAGAATTTAAATTTAATTCGTAGGGTTGCTTCCAAGGGGCGTAGGGTTGCTTCCAAGGGGCGTAAGGTTGCTTCCAAGGGGCACCTAAAAACATATAAATAGGACCCTAGACCCTCTCATTTCAATCATCCCAAGCCATTCCGAATTGAGTTCAATTTGAATCAATTCTAGTCTTCTTCTCTCTTAGGCATTTGCATACTTTCCTAAGGATAGTATAGTAATAGTGCATTGAAAAGAGAGTAGCATTCTTGGTTCGAAAGTTTTGATGAATTGTAGTGCTGTTTTCATCAAAAGGAGACTGTTGTATCTGGGAGACAATCGTCATACTGACCGTAAGCACAATTGCGGGACGAAATTATCTTAAGGACATAGAGTGAACTCTAGCCTCAGTCTAATTTATTAGGTAGCCACCATCTGCAGACATATCCACCAACAGAGTATTCCTCCATAAGCCATGTACTCTGTTTCAGTGCACCAGAAAAGCTCTGTTCCATGTACTTAAACCTTTTCTTCCAGCCGATGACGCCGCGGTTAGAATTGAGAACCTCCATGGTGCGTTGGTTCATATGCCACCGTCCTGCGCCTGCTCTCCGAGATGGCCGGTTGTCACGCTTCCCAGGTTGCGGAGTTGTCCGAGCGAAAAAGAACCATTCACAATGTCTATTCGTCATTCTCTGTCGATCTGAAACAAGAAACAGGGATCAAGAAATGGTCAGAAATCCTGAACCAAGAAACCGCAAGAAAGAAAAAGACGAAGGATGACCACTTACCGGCAAGAAAACAACAAGAAATGATCACATACGAACGTAGGAAACAAGAGGGAATGATCCAGAATTCGCGTACCAGTGATATTCTTGGGGTGATGATTACACCGTAGACGTCGGCCTCGACGATGATGTCGGAAGGAAGCGCCTGATCGAGGATCTTTCTCCTGAGGTAGGAAACTAGGAGATCCTCATCAGTGGGTTAAATTCAAAACCAACTGGCACCATCGTCGTCTCCGGCGATCTTTCTTGATTCTGAAAAGGGGCGTCAGGGGGGCGACGAGGGGAAGGATTAATATTTTTATTCATAGTTTTTTAATAAATTTTTTAAAAATAAAAACTTTTAGGTAGTGTTTGAAATAGGGGATAAGAGTGGATATCCTCTCTTATTTCCAAAAGCCATAACTATAAGGGATAGCTGAGAATAAAGTTAACCAAACGGATAATCCATGTTAACCATGGTTAACCATGGAATATCCCCTTAATTTATTTCCTAGAGAATGAAGGAACAGCTGGTTATTCCTCCAAATAAGAGTAAAAAAAGTTATCCTATGGATTTATCTTTTTACATTTGATATGATTAATGGGATAGCCAAAGAATATCACTAGGGATAGCCAGGGGATAAACTCTATCCCATACACTTATCCATGAATAATATTTTTTCTATCAAACAATACCTTAATTCCCATTGTTTTTTCAAAAGTTATTAAAAAGCACTGAATTTTAAACAAGGAAAACTCATCGCGGCGTGTGTAGCCACGTGCCAAAAGGACAAAAATGCCTTTGATACATATACAGCCACATGCACACCTTTACTTATCGCGCCTGATGTATGTATATGTATATGTATATGTATGCAAGCTAAAGTTTTAGTAAGTAGCTATAAACATAGTTAGAGAAATTAAGTATAATAGATAAATTATTTACTTTTATATATATATATATATATATGTGTGTGTGTGTGTGTGTGTGTGTGTGTGTGTGTAAATATTTGCATTTATCATTCGATATCATGGTAGACTTTTTAATAAATTTTTATAAATATATTTTTACACTTATGTAATTCATGAAATATTTACAATAATAAATAGTGCATAAAATTTTGAAAAACTAATTTTAGTTTTTTTTTTAATATGAAGGTTAATACACTTTTATCTAGGTAGAAACATAACTTTAATCAAGTTTTCAAAACTATGATAACAACTCATCAAGACCGTATATTATAATCAAACTACTAAGGGATGGTTCCTTTTATATAATTCCTCTAGAGAGGGTCACTATAAGGCTTCAGAACAAATATTAGCCGTTGTATATACCTCAATAGATCAGATAAACTGATGTAGCCTGACTATGAGTCCGTAATATATCTACACTTATAATGGTTTATTTTATTTTATATAATAATTATTTATGCAAAAAATAAATGCAATTAAAATATATCAATTCTTATGCATAAATAACTATATTTAATAACTAAAATTTACAAAAAATTTAAAATTTAAGTACTTTTAAATCAAAAAATTCAATATAAATTTAACATCAACATTTAAACAAAAATTTATATGCAGGTAAAATTTAAAAATATAGTAGAGACATATAACATACAATAATACAGAAAACTTACCTGATTTAAAATTTTATACAAGTGAGGTACCTCAAAATAAAGTATGAAATTTTTATATTTTCTGTTAAACATAAATCCAAATAACTTATAAATAGGCATATAGAATAATTTATAAAATTTTAGATTCCTTTTATAGTACCACAAACACACACAATGAAAGCTCTCTAACGTCACTTACCTATAATAAATTAATTTTGACAATTCAATCCAAATTCCTTTGAATTGCCACTCCAAGATCTAATATTATCGACGATATAAATATATCAATAAGGAAACTCAACTTAACTTAACTTAACTCATCTAAGCCTTTTCCTAACTACATAAGGTCGGTTACATGAATTTGCTTCTTTCACTTTGCTCTATTCAAGACTAACTCAACACTTAAATTACAAATAGTTATATCTCTATCATTGCATCTGTATGCCGTTGCGGCGCTCCTTGTACATTTTTTGAAATATTTGAAGGCAGATGCAATACGTTTCTTAATGGAGACGTTCTAGCATTTCGCATAGTTTGATTTAGTAGATTCATGTTTTAAGAGATTTAACAGAGTTTTACGCTGGCTGTTAATTAATTAACACAATGTTCTCCTTTATCCGGGCTTGGCCTTCATAGAGTTAAACACATCAATATGAAAATAATTTCTAAAATTTTAGAGTCCTTTATAACTTATTTACTTTTTATTTTTAAAATCTAAAAACTCTAGAAAAAGCCATGCACAATGGCTACGCGTCTGTGCGCGCACATGTGCCATGACCCATTGGGCCGCAGCGTCCTCTGCACACTATTACGCACCGATGTACGATCAATACGCGCGCTTGGTGCACAGCACAAAGACTTTTCCAAAACTCTAACTCAATGCACTAATCCTGAGTCCAAGCCCTTGTTAAACAAAAGGTTAAAGCTTAGATGAGTGATTTGACTATAAATTTTGATGCTCCCTACGAATTGAAGATCCTCTGTTGGAGCTGCTTAAACTTTCTTTCCTGCATTAGTTACATGTTGCAAAATTCATGGTCTCACACAATAATCCACTTCAAGTTAGGAATCAAAGAACTTTAATATCTTTATCAATATATAATCATGTTAAAAGATTACAAATAAGATCTATTTATAGAGTGGAGTCTTTTGAACTAATAAAATTTTAGTTTTTTTTTGTATGATATTGATTTTTTAAAGAAAATTAAAAAATAAAATATTTAATAAATATTTGAATATAGATTTTTAACTCATAGCTAACTTTTTACTTATCTAATATAATTTTTAAATATATAAATCCACTTATAACACAACGAAAGTCATTCTTAAATTATCATTGGTACAACGATATTTCTGTGATTTTCAAAAGTTAATCAAAATTGATACATTTTTGATAAATCACTGCCAACTTCATCATTTGATCTTCATTTTAGGTAACTCAAAATATGTTGCAAAGCTAACTAAACAATAAATAATACACACACATATACCTATATAGATCTACTTGAAAACTCTAATTATATTGGTCTCGATAAAATTTTATTTTCAACTGATAAGATTAAATTGCGTTTTCTAATACCACTAAAGGTGAAGTTTATATATATACTTGGTCATTGTAGAAGGATAATAGCTAGTTGATTCAAAGTTAACTTAGCTATACCTTAATTTTTTTTTCCAATTTAAGTTGGTCAAATAATAAGCTACTAATCCTTAAAGTGGTGGCTATATGGAAGCATCATAACTTCTTCATCTTGTTATACAAATTTTAGTGCCCCTTCTTTTATGCAATGATGTAGATGGCTATATTTATCTACATAAAAAAAGTCTTCCAAATATCCAATTTATTTTCATATATGAGTTGGGGATTCACTTTCTTGAAATCAGTCTTATTAATCTCTATTTTTAAATTTACAATTCTTTTATTAAACTCTTGAATATTGTCTCAAAATTTTATGCTATAATTGAACCTTAGAAATAAAAGAGCATAATTTTAAGCACCTAATATACCAAAATTAGAACTCCTTTTTACATAGCGGAAGAAAGTTACCATAGAATCATCTTATTTTAAGCCGAAAACCTGTTAAAACGTCTAGCTACCTAGTTTTTTTAAACAATTTAGCTATCATACCATTTTTTAAATCTATTTTTTAGAACTAGAGCTCCAATCCCTACTGCTCGATGCCCCTATAACGTTTTATAATTTTTATATTATATCCCAATCAAAAGTATCATAAATTTATCTTCTTCTATTCTTTTATATAGGGCTTCGGTTTGGCCCCCACTAGGTCGAGCATCATTTTCATTGAAAATAAAGTAATTCAGTTCGTATCCCAACAAGCTTCCAAGAAGGAACCTTTGCTAGAGTAGGAAGGGATTATTATTATTATTTTGAAACTTATGCTTTAGAATTTTTTAATGAGATTCCGTTGAAATTGATATACCGTAGTCTAGGTAAAGTCGAACATCTTTTAGTTTTATCGAAAACGTTGACAGGCATCCATCCCATGATTTGATTTCCCATAATTTATTTTTAATTTTATCTTACGGATGTAGTTTTTTTTTTTTTTTTTGGGTGAAATAGAGTGCAAGAACTCGCTTTGGCTCAATCAAGACGAATCCCGGTGGAGCTGATACGTTCCTCCTTGTTTATCCGCAAAGTATCGGGGAGTTATGGAGCTTTCGATTAATTTATCTGGAATTAAATGGATTAGTCCCGAACCATTCAATTGTAGTCAAAAAGAAAGAAAAAAAAATATCGATATTAAGTGTTTTTTACTATTTTGTAAATTTGGCGTTCGAGTCAAACCCCGCACGCCTAACACCATGGTTGGCAAGTTATACGAAAGATTCTAGCGGCACAAAATGGTTGACTTTATTAGGAAATCCAGTGGAAGCCGTCGCCGGTCCACGAACCAACCACTAAACCCCTTCACGAAACCAGGCTCCACGTACCCTTAAACCATTAAACCCCGTCCCTCGGCTCCTTCTCTCTCTCTCTCTCTCTGTATATGTACCCGATAAACCTCTCCTGCTCTGCTCGCAGAATTTGACAGTGCGAAAGAAGAGCCCGGAAAAGAATGGCGGCATTCACCGCTCCCTCTGACCTCCTCTCCTCCGTCTTCCTCCACCCGCCCTCCATCTCCAGCCGCCTCCTTGTCCGCCCCTCCCCGCATCCCTCCCCTTCCGCCGCCGCGGCCGCCTCGTCTTGGTCGCCGCCCAGACCGGCGGCCTGGGCGGCAAGCCCACGGTGCTCGTTGCGGAGAAGCTCGGTGAGGCCGGGCTCGAGCTGCTGAAGGGGTTCGCCAACGTCGACTGCTCCTACAACCTCAGCCCCGAGGAGCTCTGCACCAAGATCTCTCTTTGTGATGCTCTGATCGTCCGCAGCGGGACCAAGGTCGGCCGTGACGTCTTCGAGTCCTCCGGCGGCCGCCTCCGGGTCGTCGGCCGCGCTGGGGTCGGCATCGACAACGTCGATCTCGCCGCCGCCACCGAGCATGGGTGTCTCGTTGTGAATGCCCCCACGGCTAACACAGTTGCTGCTGCCGAGCATGGGATTGCTCTGCTCGCTGCCATGGCTCGCAATATTGCTCAGGCTGATGCCTCCCTTAAAGCCGGTATGCTTCTCTCCCTATATCTCTAATAGTTGCATTCTTTTATTGTGATAGATCTGGATGTCGGCTTGGAGGCCCTGTGCGATTGAACAATGCCTCCTTTAACAACCAAAAAACCAGATCTCGATCGGAAAGTTTGTTTATTTGTATATTTTCTCTCGAGCCTTGGTTTTTTTATTATTTTATTTGCTTCAGATGGATAATAAATTTTCTAGTTCCATTTTCATTTTACTTTTGTCAATATCATGGTATTCTTTCTTAAGTGAATAAGTAGATAGGGGTGGTGGAATTCCTTGAATTTATTTATTTATTTATTGAAGTGAATCTTTACTCTAATTCTTCATTAAACAATATGTGATTTGGTGTTACATGCAGCAAAAAAATGTTATCACCAAATCTATAATAAATATTTGAAGAAGTAATGATAGTTAAAGGACATGATGAGATTACTTCTTAGTGTTTGCGATCTTCTCCATTGGAAGTTTATTGAAATTCTGATGCAGAACATCTAGGGACGTTTTATGCTGGCAAAAGTGTGATCTTTAACCTTAATTTATAATATAGAGGAATTAGATGAATTAAAGGTGGAAAGAAGCAGGAAATGGAGGGCAGTAAAAGGTTTAGGGTTGGTGAGAATGGGATATATGGCATCCATTTATTGGGGAGTAAAGAAACATGAGGCAGTGTTTCCACCGATTTAATGCTTTTGGTGGTCCTATGTCTTAAATCATCTTGCCTGTCATTTCTTCTGCTGCTTGGAACTTGCCCATAAACCTAGTAGCTTCTTATATTGCTTCTTGGACGTTTTTGGATTTTGATTTAAGAATCTTTCTTGCAGGAGCTTTCTGTGTTCCATCGTACAGTAAGTTGATATTGCTAGTGCAATGCTAATTTTTTTCTTGATATTGGAATGTCTAATTAATGGACTGAGCATCTTGGTGGTGCTTCAGACTTGATCACATTCCACACTACCACACATGTTTATAAGGACAGTAGAGTTTTCTCTATCTATGCTAGTGAATCAGGACAATTAATTTACTAAAATAGCTAATCTATTATTCATTGGATGTTCACAATCTGTAAACGGCAGAAGCAATGGATATGGTTTATCAATGTTATCTTAATAAACATTTTTTTATATGCTAAATCAGAAAGATCCACTATGTTAAAGGGTGGGACATCACCTTGTTCAATACCAATCACGCTCTATTGCTATTTTTTTTTAAAGTAATCATTCTCCAGCTTATCATTCACTTAGCATACCTGATTCTTATCTGGGTCATCTAATGACTATCTAATGACTATTCCTTTTATTTTTTAGTCCCCTTCTTATACAATTTGATGTTCCTCTTCTAAAGTTCTTCATTGTTTGGTGTGCAGTATTCTTTCCTTTGGTTGATTTTTTTTAGCTTCTGGATTAATACTTCTGATATCTCTCCCTCTCTAATCTCTTCTCACTATTCTGTCAATCATTCAATATCACTTTGAGAACTTGCTTTTTCTCTTTTCACTTTAATTTCATTTAGCTTCATTTATTATCTTGATATTTTCCTTGACTCGTATATAGCTAAGAAAGTCTTTTGTACATTATGTCTTTGATTCTTTACAACTTCAAGGGGCTGCTTTGCCTTCATTGCCTGCATGTGTCCTACATTTTTTAGGTTATAATCTGCGCATCATGTTGCCCATTTTAGAACTTGGACCAAAGGATCGTCATTATTCTGGATAGTGGCATGGATATGCATGCAGTATCGGGTTCTTTTTCAGTTCTTGCAACTTTTAAATTGGCATTATTGTTGTCACTGATCTTTAGCTAATGCATTTACTTCAATCTTTTCATTTATTTTATTGTCGTCTCTCCCAAGTCCACTACATCTCTGATTTCTTTCAAAGTTTGAGTATTGTCTTTTTCCCCACTTGAAGTGTTTCGAAACTTGAATTCGATGTGATGGTTCAACCAGTAGAATGCATTTTTTTAGTATGATACAATAAACCATTGATAGTTGGGACCATGCTTGATTGTCGTGGTTAGACTATACAATCAGAGGAACATACTTGTTTGCCAATGCAAGGAATACATGAACAGGTTGTATTCTAAATTTGTAGAGTTCCTTCGGTTAACAGGCAGGAAACTTTTTCCTTTTCGTGGGATTTCGTCAAAATTCTCATGTTCGGATCTGTCTGCCTGGCTTCCCTTCAGTTCAGAGCACTCAACCAATCTGCTACACTGTTCATATGTGGCTGGACGATAGTGGCAGTTGCTAGTGAGATGTGTGTTGGCAACTCCTTATTGGTGTTAAATGTTGAACTTATTCTTAAAGAACCTTAAAAAAGAGAAAAGAAATGATGTGGTGAGGCACAAGGGGATTAAAAGAAAAGTGGATTTCAACAAAAATATCTACCATTAAGGATGATGATTCACCATGGTGCTCTTCATAATATATTATTTTCATGATAGAAGCAGGTGATCAAGTTCATCAAATCTTAGTGCTATATGACTCATGATATCATCTCCTTGTTGGAAGGGGTCATCAATGATCTTTGTAGATCTTACCATCTCTCCTGTATTTGCAAGTAACTCCAGATCACGGGGTCAATTAACTCTCTTCGGTATCATGATTCTAGATGTTAGCTGTTTGTATAGACAAATCTGTATGCCATTAAACCATATTTTATCATAACTCTTTTTTATTTTTTAGAATTGACTCATATTTGATCCACCTTATCGTTCTGGACCTTTACATCTGAAATTGCCAATTTGTTATGGGTCCTATGGGTCTCTTTTCCATTTTTCCATGAGAAAGAGTTTCTTTGTTCCAGTGAGCTTTCAATCCTTTGTATAACCTCTGCTTATGTTTCCACAGATGTGGTTCCCCAATTTATTGACCTTCTATACAAATTTGTGCACTCTCTGGCCTGGTTTAACTTGTTTAGTGTCTTACATTTTCTGTGCAGGGTCATGGCATTTAAGCTGGTATGCCATAGATCCTTGCCAGATGCCCAAACTTTATCCCTTTCTGGTTAAGCGGCTAACCTTGTGCTTTCTTGAAGATCTCTATGCTAATTTTTGTAAATCACAACTAATTTAATAGAACTAATAAGGATATGTTACTGCTCTTCCTTGATTCAGGCAAACAAACAGCTCACTCAATCCTTATGTCTTCTCATTGTAAAGTTGTAAACAAAAGAATTGTTAGTATATTTTCTCTGGAATACCTTTTTCTGTCGTGTCTTTTAGGTTGATGTATTACTTATTATTACTACTTTTCAATGATATATTCAATATTAAAACTGTTCCACATGTTAACCATTAATCAGAACTTCTATCCTGGAATCACAAGAAGAGCTTCAGGGCATGTGTTCTGTTTTTCAATGCGTTAACATTTTAGTACTACATTCAAAAAATTGATTTGAAAAATCCTCATTTGGTCTATATTCTTGGGTCTCATGATGCATTAGAAATGCCTGAGGCCAAAATTGTCCAGTGGTTTAAACCATCCAACTAGAAACTAGAAAGCATGTCTATTTCAAATCACATACCATGTCCTATCTGATATATATTGAATATCGATAGCCATTGAATAGTTTTCAGATATGTGTCTCACACTTGTGTAAAACATCTTATTTTTAAAAAAAAATCAAAAAAAAACTCAAGATACTTCCTTGATATACTCAAGATACTTACCCCTTCCTTTCAAAAATAAGAACATTTTCCTTCATTTTCTAATGTTAACCTTGGGGCTTTTAATGGTGAATGATCAATTTTATAGTCTCTATGAATAATAAATTATGAATTATGGATCAACATCTATGGATTTGAATGATGACTTATGAAAATCAATTTTAGTATATAAAGAATGGACTATATTATTTGAGTATATTTGTTGTTATTCTAGTTGTATCATATCTTACATTTTTAAGGTTGGACATGTCCAGCATACATCTAAAGATGCATCTATGCAGAATAGTGACTTAATACATATAGAGAAAAAAAAGATAGAGTAGATCGAACATCATATGAGAGGAAATGGTAAAGAAAGACTTAAATTTTTGCATTTTATAAAAAATATGACTCGGAATAAAGCTGAATGAAGAAAAGGATTTATGTAGCCGATTTCAACTAGTTTGAAATTAAGGCGTTGTTGTTGTGTTGGTGCTGCTGTAATGCTATCCACATCATGTTGTATCTGTTCTTATATTGCCCATGCCAAACTATTATAGGTTGTTACTCTCATGTCTGCATGATGACACCATTGCTTACTCTTCATGTTGTCCAGCCAAATTGTTCTAATGATCTTTTTTGCAGGTAAGTGGCAACGCAGCCAATATGTTGGTGTATCACTTGTTGAGAAAACACTTGCTGTGTTGGGATTTGGAAAGGTTGGGTCAGAAGTTGCACGGCGTGCTAAAGGGCTAGGGATGCATGTGATCGCACATGATCCATATGCAGCTGCGGACCGTGCTCATGCTATAGGAGTGAAGTTGGTAACCTTTGATGAAGCTATTTCAACGGCTGACTTCATTTCATTGCATATGCCTCTTACTCCTTCCACATCCAAGATTCTCAATGATGAGGCTTTTGCAAAAATGAAGAAAGGTGTACGAATTGTAAATGTTGCTCGTGGTGGTGTCATCGATGAAGAAGCTCTGGTCAGGGCCCTTGATTCTGGTGTTGTTGCACAGGTTCTCTTTCAGTCATATTCTCGCAGCTATTGCTGTCATATATGAGAATTTAAGAAAGTAATGATTTTCTGTCTTATAACTGTGAGATGATTTTCTGTTTTTTTAATGTGACTGTGAATCAATCAGGCTGCTCTCGATGTCTTCGCAGAAGAGCCACCATCTGCTGACAACAAATTAGTGCTGCATGAAAATGTGACTGTAACACCACATCTTGGTGCCAGCACAACGGAAGCACAGGTACCATGAATGTTCTGATCTAATTTTTCAATCATTAATTGATTTGTTTATTGAATTACATGGTAATATTTTGATCATTCCATATTCTTGTGGTGTGATGTCCAGGAAGGAGTAGCCATTGAAATAGCTGAAGCTGTTTTGGGTGCCTTGAAAGGGGAGCTTGCTGCAACTGCAGTAAATGCACCAATGGTTCCTGCTGAGGTGTGACAGTCCAAAAATTATTTTCATGATTTAATCTTTCTCCCCTTCATTCATGCCAAGAAATTTATGTTTCAAAGGAAAATGATAAACCTGACCATAAGAAACATGCAAAATCCAGTCAGTCAAAAAGAATATTGCTAAGAATATTCATGTCTTGTCTCTCTACTCATCCATCGAAGATGGCTTACTGTGAATTGTTTGTGTGAACAATTGTAAAGTCAAACCCAACCATAGAATCCCACCTGATGGGGTTAATGACATAAAAGGGTCAAGTAGCCTTATTTGGGAAGGAGTTTAGCCAAGCTCCTTTGTTTTGAGCAGCGCTACACAAACTGCTGAACTGATTATTGGAAGCAACCATTTAGTTAGTTACTAGGCCACCTATCTGATTTAACTGATTCGATACCACTTTTATGTTATAGTGATGTGTAAAAGGAGCCAGTGCATGCATGAGATGCTCTTTTTCTTTCTTTTGTATAACGTTTGCAAAGCCATCACCATCTGATGTTTTAAAAAGTGCGAGTCTCTGGTCATGTTATAGTTTCTGAAAGCCCTTGTGATGTGCCTGTTTTCTGAGAGCAGTCAAATGTCATCTGCTCGTGAAACTTTATCATGGAGCATGTGAAACTGGTATCCTACCTTTACCTGGCTTTTCCACAATGGTACTAATAAGATAGCCTTTGTGTTTGTAGGTCCTTTCGGAGCTGGCACCATTCGTTGTATTGGCAGAAAAGCTTGGCAGGCTCGCCGTCCAGCTTGTGGCTGGAGGTAGTGGAGTGAAATCATTGAAGGTGACCTATGCATCGGCCAGAGCTCCTGATGATCTCAACACTAGGCTACTTCGTGCCATGATCACCAAGGGTCTGATTGAGCCCATCTCTAGTGTGTTTGTAAATCTAGTAAATGCTGATTTCACAGCCAACAAAGAGGGGTCCGCATTGCAGAAGAGAGAATCATGTTGGATGGCTCACCTGAAAACCCCCTAGAATTCATACAGGTTCAGATCGCCAATGTGGAGTCGAAGTTTACGAGTGCAATGTCTGAGACCGGAGAAATAAGAGTGGAAGGGAGAGTCAAGGATGGAATAGCTCATCTAACCAAGGTTGGATCCTTCCAAGTGGATGTAAGCTTGGAAGGAAGCCTGATCCTCTGCAGGCAGGTTGATCAGCCAGGGATGATTGGGACAGTGGGGAGCATCTTGGGTGAGCAGAATGTAAATGTTAGTTTCATGAGTGTTGGAAGGATTGCCCCGCGGAAGCATGCAGTTATGGCAATTGGTGTTGATGAGGAGCCAAACAAAGAAACTCTAAAGAAGATTGGGGAGATACCAGCCATTGAAGAATTTGTTTTCCTCAAGCTTTAGTGAAACCATTGCCACCTTCAGCAATTATGATCCTCAATTTTCTTGGAGAACTTGGAATAAGTTAATCACATTCGGGCTTTTCTTAGTAGTATTAAGATGCAACCCTTCATTTTGGTTGTGTTTGATGTCATTTGATGGTACAAGTGTGTTTTCCAGTGCTTCTGTAATTCTTCATAGTTTCATGTAGGATGTTTTTTGTGGCTTCTGAAATGCTAATGTATGCTCGAGTGAAAGAAAAATGACAGCAGTTTTTGTTCTCTGGTGCATTACTTGGTGGGGGCAGGCAACTCCTGAAGGAAGAGTCATTTTCCTCTGGGAGACTTTTTAACAACCACAAAATCGAGAATCCTAGCAGCAACAAGCTTAAAGCTGATTGATCTCTTGCAACAAAAACAGAGACTCTAAAGAAATCATTGTTTGAGGGTTTGCCTGCAAGACATTTGTCTCTGAGGTTCTCATCATACTTTGAACTAAAATAAAAAGAAGTCATTTACGGCTGTGTAACAGCTAAAAAGAGCACCATTAGGTAAACTTTTTCTCCTCAACTTTTCCACAGTCAAGCTTAGGAAAGACATCTAACTAAGCCTTTCCTAACCTTGGCTCTGGAAAAAGTAAAGGTGAGAGAGAAATCAGAGTTCGTATCTAACGAATTATACCTCAGTTTTATTTTTGTTTTTAACCCCTTCATAATTACGCTTAGCATGGGCTACAAAATGGTCTCTGCCATCACAAACCAATTGTTTTATCAAAAAATCTTAAATTATTTCATTAAGAATATAAAATTAATTAAAACAAGAATAAAAAAAGAAGAAGTAAGGGTGGTGGTTGTAAGAATTAACTGTCTGTTGGATACAAAATTTTGTGAGCAGAGATGCCCCACCAAAATGTATTGTTTTGGTTTACATGGAAAAAAAATATGATGGCCTGAAATGAAAGCAAACAATACAATGCACGCATTTCATATGCTGTTCGGAACTTTTCATGCTCAAAAAATTTTGATTAAGGGAGATTCCGTAACAGTCATCTTGGCTGCAGAAAGAGAGAGGCCATTCTGATCCTGCTAATCTGATTCTTTCGAATATTTGGTCTTTGCTGCGGAGGTTAACTGCGACCAGATATGCATACTTATCGTGAAACCAATGCGGCGGCAAACTGGATGGCTTCTTTTGTGGCCCAACATACTGGTTCGTGGAGCTGGAGGCGGGCAATCTCTGTCCTTTTTTATTACAGTAATTTATGTATCGGATCTTTTGGACTGATTACACTAGACTTGTATGATCGTCACTTTACTTAAAAAAAAAAAAAATACACGCAAGCATTGCTCAGCTTTTCTGCTAGTTTGCCACCATTCGCATTAAAAAAAAAAATCTAGTGTTCAGCAGCTGTAAATGTCCATGGGACCAACAGATACAACTATTTCTCATATCCTCAACAATTGTTAAAAAAGAAACAACTAAACTATAGGCAATCACAGGGAGAGGCACAAGGAAGAAGGATGTTTAGGCTTTACCCTTGTGGTAACATGGGTTCTCCTTCTCCTTGCCTTGGACCAAAAAGAGTTTATAAACTTAGACAAGGGAGCAGGTGCCGTAGGCCCCAGCTATTAGAGCTCCACACCTTTGGAAACTGATGGGCATCACAAGATTCTAGCGACCACCACCGACACACGGCACAGGCGCGTTGCACCGACAACTGCAAAATTATGAATGTTCTCAGCTCAATTATCTTTTGTCCTTTAACTACGCTAAACCAAACTAATCAGAGTGCATTCTATTTTACTATTTCTTGAGAGAAGCAAATTGCATTAAATAAAAAGTCATGTACATTACGACCATGAGACCGAAGAATGGCATGCCACGGTTCAAGATAATTTTAAATATAATTATATTTTTAAATTTATTTTTTTGATGTGGTATAAAAGTGGTTCTTAAAAAAAATTATTATAAGCTAGGATTTTAGATTTGATGAGATGTGTCATAAAATGTTGGGATGGGTTATCCTTCAGATATTGAGACAAGATCATGTCGTTATCGTTTTAATTGATTTATAATATTTACAAGATTAAATGATAATATTTTATTTATAAAAAAAATTAAACTAAATTTTAAATTTTAATGATAATAATTTAGAACAATGATTTTATTACCATATTCATATTTATTTTTAAAACAAACGGCAATGATAACTTTTATAGCTCAATATATATTATCTTAATAACTAATAAACCTGCTTCAGGATTCTTAAGCTTAAATCGTCCGTTCTAATGTACATGCAATTGCAAGGGAGGAATAAAGATTTTAAACATATAGACTAGTTTCGGAGGGAACACATTTAATAGATTTTCTAAATGAAGATATTATTAGAATTATAATATATTAGTAAAATAATGATATCTTGTTTCATATATATTAGCTTTGCGGAGTTTTAAATTTGAGATTCTTTAGAAGCATTTTGACAGTTAAAACAAAAATATTCAAAAAAAAGAATTTTTATAAATATCATAATGAAAGTAGATAAATTCTTTTTATTTTTAACTCAAAGTAAATGATCTTGCTAAGTGACTCTATTTTAAAATTTTGTTGCAAACATACTAATATCTTATAAAATTATTTTTTTACTTTCAAATATCTAAAATTATGGAAAATTAAAATTTAAAATATTGAAGCATTGTTTGGGTGCACAAAAAAACCATAGAATTATTAAATTCTAATACTTAGTGACCAATAAACAAAATGCTGCACAATTTTTTTTTTTACTTTCAAATATCTAAAATTATGAAAAATCAAATTTTAGAAGATTAAGGCCTCATTTGGGATACAAAAGAAATCATAGAAATATTAAATTCTAATAACCTGGTGTCCAATTAACAAATACTATAATTTTTTTTAGGAATATTATTTGGATTTGATTAGGTATTTATGATAATTTTTATAAAAAATTTCTTTCCTTCATGTGACCTAGAATCTTAAATTCTTTTGGATTTTGTTTCTTTTGCATTTATATTCTTTCTCATTGTTCTTGACTCAAGAATTTTAATTAATCAAAAAAGCCCTAAATCAATTTAGGTTGAGGTAAAGAAAAAATGGCATGATGATGAAGGTGACCACGGTGATGATAGTATTAATGATGATGAGATAGGTGTTGGGTCATTTAAGAAAAAGAAATGGAACCAAAGTTGATCACTTGCTATCGATGATGAACATGCGTAAGAAATTAAAGTAAGAATATAAAGGGATCATAACTATATTGAGATGAGCGAAAGAGGTCGAGATCATTGATTGATAGAATAGAAATTTCAATATTTGCTATAGTTAAAATATTAACCTTTCTTGAGCTTACAAATAGAACGGATGAGGTTTGATCTATCGGGCTTGACTTGTGTCAAAATGATGTGATCATTCGTTTATATAAAATATAATAATAATAAAACAGAACCGACAAGAAAGGTTAAGAGTTTATTAAAGGGAGCTGGGATCATATTTGCTTATAAAGATTAAAATTATCAAAGAAATGATCAAAAAAGAAAAACTAAAGGCAGAGGAATAGCATGCAAGATGAGAGAAAGCTTTTTTTTTTTAAAAAAAGGCAAATAGCTCAATAAACATTCAATTTCTATTCTTTTGAGATTTTAGTGAAGCATGAAATTTTTTTCATATTTCAAGTGTACAAAAGCTTTATTATATTTTCAAATCATGTTTAAATGTTATTAAGCATATACGTATATTGAGGATTAGAAATATAATTAAGAATATTCTGACACTTTGGGATAAATAAATAAAACTGTTACTTTTTAAATGGTAAGGGGAGTTAAAACCTTATTCTATGTTACATATTACGGACAATTATATGTAACTTTTTGTTATGGTTACATTCTCCCGCCGAACAGACCCAAGACCAGTGACCAAAGACGCCTCCGGTCCGGCACCACCGGCGGAGAACCGTCTTCTCCAACGGCGATTTCTCCGGCTGTGGTGCCTCCGCGGCCTCACGCTGGAAGTACCGTAATACTCTTGCAAACCTTCTCCGGCTTCTGCGCCGGCGAGCACAGCGCCGCCGCCGCCGGGCATCCCTCAAGGCAGTTGTCCCCCAAGCTCCCCACCATCTCATCCCCGCTCCGCAGGAGCCCCGACGGTACCTTCCCGCTGAGAAAATTCCCGTCCAGGAACAGCCGCCGGAATGCGGCCCCCTTCTTGGCCCCGGCGTACTGCCAGGGGATGGTTCCTCCAAATGCGTTGTACCGCAGCGACAGCGCCACCAGTGCCGGGAACTCCGCCAGCGCCACCGGAAGCTGCCCCTTTATCTGGTTGAACCCCAGGTCCACCGCCACCAGCTGCTGCCCGGACCCCGCCGTCGGCTGCCACACCTCGAGGCTCGATAAGCTATTTTCGCGAGGTCCACCTGCTGCAACGAGGGGAGAAGAAAGAACCAGCCTCTAGTTTCCCCTGGAGCCGGTTGGCCGCCAACTCCACCACCGTCAGTGCATTGAGCGGGGCAAAGGTGCTCTTTGAATGGTCCCCGAGAGGGAATTCCCTTTCAAAGCCAGCTCCACCAGGTTGGGAGGCATCGTCTGGGGATATTCCCTACGAGTTTATTGAAGCTGAGTCGAGCGTCGTTCAAACGGGACATGGAGCCCAAGGATTGGGGGATCAGGCCGGTGAGAGAATTGCGAGAAAGATCGAGGATTTGAAGCGAGGGGAGCTTGGAGATGGAGGGCGGGATGGCGCCGGAGAAGGAGTTGGAGGAGAGGACAAGCGTCTGGAGGCGGCCGGGAGGGAAGCAGCTGGAATGGGGCCCTGGAAGGCGTTGTTGGAGAGGTCGAGGTGGGCGAGGAGGGAGAGGTCGGAGATGTGCGGCGTGAGCATGCCGGAGTAGCTGGCAGGGTCGAGGGTGATAGCCGCGATGCGGTAGGTGGCGGTGGCGTCTGTGCCGGCCGTGAGGGTGCAGGAGAAGCCGCAGAGGAAGTGGGAGGGGCTGGGGCGCAGGGGTCGGAGGCGAAGTTCCAGGAGGCGAGGCACGACGAGGGACTAATAGAGGCC
Organism: Calamus simplicifolius; assembly: GCA_900491605.1. Taxonomy (NCBI): domain Eukaryota; kingdom Viridiplantae; phylum Streptophyta; class Magnoliopsida; order Arecales; family Arecaceae; genus Calamus; species Calamus simplicifolius. The sequence goes on from UESW01004375.1 coordinate 169,788, forward strand.
GGGGAGATGGCCGCCTTCAAGGCGGCTAAAGCCGCGACGTCGGAGCGGGCCGTGACGGCCGCACCCGCAGGTGCGAGTGATCGTACCCACAAGAAGAGCAAGAGGAGAAAGATGGACATGGGTGCAGAGTAGAACAAGTATGAATGAATGAAGTCGCTCTCTCTCCCTCCCTCTGGGTTTAGTATAGTAGTCTCTCTCTCTCTAATTAATCTCTATGATGAGCCCCTGAAGTTGCGAGGCTCTCTCTAATTGTTTGGTGGAAGCTTTGGCGGCGAGGAGGAGGAGGAGGAGTAAAGGTTGAGCGAGTGGGGTGGCGTCAGGAGGAAGGATGTGATGATGAGCTGGAGGGACTTTGGTTGGAGAAAGCGAGGATTTGAAAGGGAGTGGTGAGGATTCTCCACTTTAAATAGTTTTGTTTGTTGGATGGTCACTTGCTCGGGGATATTGTTTTCCTTCCACGCTGGGCCAACCCCACCACTTCTGATTCTTAAATCTTAATGATATTTTTCTGGCATCAGGCTCTGGTTTTGGTAGGCATTAGCCTGGATGTTTTTTTAAACAAAAAAAAAATTATTGTGGGGGAGGCTCCGGCTGCTAATATAAAAATTTTTATTATTCACTGTTTGCCATTAATGTATTGATACGGGAGATAAGGGATATCCTTTAGATATTTTTTATATTTTCAAAAGTTATAATCAGAAGGGATAGTTCTAAAAAAATTAATCAAAGAAATAATCATATTTAACCATGAGTTATTCCCCAACTTATTCTCTAGGGCTGCGTTTGGATGTCAAAAAGTTATTCAGGAATAGAAATACGAATTCCATAGGAATAGCTTATTCCCTTTGTTATTCCAGATTTCTGTTTGGATGAAAATCCGGTATTCCATGTTATTTTAGCAATTAATGCAGTGTTATTTCAAATGATGTTTGGATGACATGGGAATAAGCATATATTCCAGTAGGAATAGATGAAGAATTTTTCTGAAATTCCAAAGATATCCCTTCCAATAAAAATGGTTTATCAATTTTTATTTTTTAAAATGACTTGAATAAATTATTATATTAATAAATAAGGTAATAAATTAATTATTATTAATAAATAATATAAGAACATACTTAATAAATTATTTTATATTAATAAAGAAAAACATACTTAATTTATTATTTTCTATTAATAAATTTATTTAATTTTAAATTATATTATAAATAAATTTATTTAATTTATTTAAATGATATTATAAATAAATTTATTTAATTAATTTAATTTAATTCCATCGGTGCCCCTGGAATAGCTGTAGTGGGAATATGAGCTATTCCATGGGGTACTATAGAATAAGAAATCGGAATAAGGGGGTTGACTGGAATAGCTATCTAGTGGGGCCAAGCTCCTTTTTCATTGTGTTTGGGGGAATAAGGCGGCATAAGGGCCTATTCCAGGCCTTATTCCCCCATCCAAACACAGCCTAGGGATTTTATAAATAACTAGAGTTATTCCTAGCTGATAAAGCTGATATTTTAAAAAATTTATCCCTTGAGCTATTTTCTGGATAAATACTATCCTATACATTTATTCATAGATAGCTTCTTATGAATCAAATACTAAAAATTATTTATAAAAAGCAAAAAAAAAAAAATTAACTCAAGGTTTTATTTTCCCATGTCAGGCGCTCATTAAGAGACAGTTAATTACATGCTTATCTAATTATTTATAAAAAATAACAAAAAAATAATGCTTTAATTTCACAAGGCAATGCTAACAATATATATATAGCACCAAAGGCATACGTTAAGAAGCGTTTACTATTTTCTCATTCATCTATTCATATAAATATGAGGGAGAAAATATTTTTAAAAAAATTTAAAAAGATAGTTAATATCCTTTTATTTAGTTACCTACGAAAGCAAAGGAGAGAGAGAAAAAAAAAGGCATCTTAATTTCATGCAGCTAAAAAAAGGGTTTTTATTAATGAGTGTTTTGGAGCGCTCCAAGTCCAGGCATTTAATATTCTTTTAACTAGAAAACAAAAGAAAAAGAAAAAAATATTTTAAAGAATATTTAATATCTTAATTTCATGCAGCAATGCTTAAGAAAAAATTTATTTACGAGTATCTGAAATATTTAATACCTCTTTATCTAGCAATTCAAAAAGAAAGAAAGAAAAAATTTAAAAAACATTTAATGTTAAAGCAATGCTAAAAATATTTAAAAAATAATAAAATATTTATTAATGAATATATAAATAGAGTCTGTAAATAAATTATAAATATTCACGTTCGAGATAATTCTATTTCAATGATATGTTGGTCTCAGCAATGTATGAGCAGAAATTTTTTTTCTTTTATTGAACAAAATTTAAATATTATTTTTTATAAAAAATATGTTTTATTTTTTATTTTCTATGAAAAGCTGGATAGAAAAGTATTAGACGTCTCTTAACGAATGGCCCCGGCGCTGATTAACAAAACCCATATAAAATTTTGTCGTTGATCGGACGGTCATGGTGTCAAACTTGGTTTTGTTGTTTAGCGAAGGAATCATCCATGGTGGACTCGAGGGCGGACCAATCAATCCATGATTGATTATTCCGAAAACGACGACATCTCGTGTCCTCTTAATTTCATTGACTTCTTGAACGCTTGCTCTGCCAGCTTTCTCCAATTCCATGAAATATATAATTCAGCCCCTCTTGTGCCCTGTCCATTCTTGGATCATGTTGAAGGTGAACATGTTTGCAAAAAGATGGCATATTGCACAAGAGCACCTAGGCTGACGAGGGTCCAAGGTAGTAGTTTTTTAAACCGGTACTTTTTGATTTTAGTTTTAAAATAAAAAGTGAAAATAAAAAAATTTATCAAAATAATTAAAATAAAAAACATCATTTCAAATGATATTTTCTATCTTCACGTCATCATCCTTTGGTTCGGCCCCGTCAGCAGAGCTGCTGACGGGATGACTAGAAATCGCTACTCCAAGTGAAATCATCACTTGAAGTGACGATTTCAGTTTGGTTGAAATCGCCACTTCAAGTGACGATTTCTACATCGATCAGTGATTACCCACTCGTGGCCTCCCAGCGATGTCTACTTGTTATCTATTATCAAGATAATAGGCATAACAAGATAATTCTGATTGTTATATCTATTATCTTGTTATAGATAATAGGCAAGCTCGTGAGTTTTTTAAGTCCAGATAGGGACTTGGTGGAGGACGAAGCGCGTTTAAGTGAAAGTAAATCTAGAGAAAGTCATCATTAGGATTCCGAAATCGCTCGTGGCGGGCTTTAGCGCCATTTGGAGTGACGATTTCAATTTAATGAAATCGTCACTTCAAGTGGCGATTTCAACTCTAATGAAATCGCCACTTCAAATGGCGATTTCATTGAATTGAAATTGCCATTTTAAGTGGCAATTTCTATTTCAGTCTTGTGACGGGACCGAGCCAAAAAATAATAACGTAAAAATAGAAATCATTTAAAATAACGTTTCTATTTAACATTATTTTAATAAAATTTTTATTTTCACTCCTTTGGTTTAAAACCGGTGCCAAAAGGCACCGGTTTAAAAAATTACTCTGAAGGCGAGGACAAGGTGCAATTGCCAGTGGCCAGTCTCCAGAGAGATGCACCGGCCATTCAGGAATTGGCAAGCTCGTGAGTTTTTTTAAGTCCAGATAGGGACTTTGGTGGAGGACAGTGATGCATTTCTCATGTCGTTTAGCAAGAGGAAGGGGCTCCTTTTGATGAAGACATGCACCTCATTCTAAACCCATGAGTCTAAAAGTAAATGGCCGTCAATCAAGCTGTAAGCCAACAATTTGTGTGGGGACCTTAGATACACCTCACAGATGTTTGCCATGCAACTTCTTACTTAAAAGCGACATATGTTCAACTATGTCTTTCAACAATCGCCGTTAATTAAAGTCTTATTTTATTGCTGTAAATTTTTTAATTATATTATGATAATAAACATGCATCGCTAACCAAATGAGGTTGTATCGTTTTTTAAGCATCTAAGTTTTGTCCTTAATTTGTGCACAGATACCTATTCTTCCTGACATAACTGATGGAGCCACATGGATAATCACGACCAAATCGATCAAGTGGCACGGCGTGCCTGCCCCGACTCCTTCAAGTAGGCCGAGGCGGCTCCGATCTCTCGAGCCGGCACAGACGGCCCCGACCTCTTCGAGTAGGCCAAGGCGGCCCCGACTTCTCCAAGTCGGCCCTCTGCGACCCCGACCTCTTCGAGCCAGCTCAGACGGCCCCGACCTCTCCGAGCCGACTCAGACGGCCCCGACTTCTCCAAGTCGGCCCCCTACAACCCCAACCTCTTTGAGCCGGCCAAAGCGGCCCCGACCTTTCCGAGCAGGCCAAGACAGCCCCGACTTCTCCAAATCGGCCCCGACCTTTTCGAGCAAGCCAAGACGGCCCCAACTTCTCCAAATCAGCCCTCACGGCCCCGACCTCTCCGAGCCGGCAAAGACGGCCCTGACTTCCCTCAAGTCGGTCCCGATCGCCATGCCCATCTACTTTCTGACCAGCAGCCTGACATGGCCAGGCCCACCTACCGCTTGGCCACACCGTCGATGAGACCTATCCCATCAACCACCAGGTCCACCTACTTTCTGACCTGCGCAGCCTGATACGGCCAGGCCCACCTACCGCGTAGCCCCGTCGATTGATGGGACCTGACCCATCAACCATCAGCTCCCCCTCTCCGATGGGACAAAGCCCACAGACATTCTCTTCTCACGGAACTCCACGTGGCTAATCCCAAGACGAATGTCAAAGGCTATAAAATGGGTAAGTAAACTCGAAGTCAAGATAGGTAAACACAAGTACCCATTTTACATCCAAAACCTTAGAAAAACTCCAACTCTCGGGGCTTTTTCTGCTTCTAAGAAGCTCTCTCGAGCTCTCCTTTTCTGCTGTGACCTTGATTGCTAATTTGGACGTCGAAGGGTCCTCACCGGAGCTCCGTTCGATTTTGAGACTTCTTGCAGATCATCCGTCCAGGCGAGAACCCCATCAGCAATAGATACTTCTTTCGACGTCTAACATCGATGATCGAGCGTCATCACTTTTCCCCTAATATGGGATTTATTTTAAGACCAATTTCTATTTAAAAATTTCGGAGAACCGTAGCAATCCTTGACCTAATCTCTTCTAGCCGCCTTCCATTGCCTCCTCGGGAGCACGCATGGCTGCCATGCCCTGCAACTCAGTCGAGCCTTATCTTTGTAAATTTTACGTCATACGCACATAAAACAAATTTACCATCACACGTTTTTTTTGGAAACCAGCAACCGCTGTCGAGTGACCCACATTTGCTGACCATTTTACGGACAAGTGCATCCTGTGCAATTCTGTTCATTAACTAAATTTTAGCTGACAAGGTGCTGGACCTGCAACCAGTAGACCAGCACTTAGAGGCAAGTTACTGTGATGCTCAAACTAATTTAAATAATTAATTTATTTTTATTTAATCAGAAATTTTAAAGGTTAATGTTATAAACTTAATAGTTTACTATTTCTTTTCTAACTACTTTCTTTTTTTTCATCAAAATAAATTTTTATTATTAATATTAGATACGGTCTACTAATATAAGGTTGTCAGTATGTGCCTTTAGTATGCGAATAACTGTGATGTATCATGGATGTAACTTAATTTCATTAATAGAGAGTTTGAATTCGAATTTTGAATTCGATTTGGTCAGCTAAGAAAGTTGATTTTGGGGAGGATTTGTTGCAACTTTCAAATCTGATCTTGGAGAGGATTTGTTGGAGATTTTTAAGGCAGCAAATCAGTCCATGGTTGCCAAAAGTGTGGAGCCAGTTTTGGGATGGGATTAGATTGGAGGAGAGTCTTCGATCTTTTGTGTGGCTTCTTCGGTGAAGTTGAGCAAAAAAAAAGGGAATAGGAGGCTCTGTGAGGACATCCTCGTGTGCTGTAGATCCTGATTCAACTCTCTGGATCATAAGAGTTTCTGAGAGAGTGTGTTTTGAGGGCTTGTACCTGATTCAACTCTTAGTGAAGCCTTGCAGATCCTGTGCCACCGTGGACGTAGCCCAGTTTGGGTGAACCACGTAAAATCCTCGTCTCTCGCTGTTTTCTTTTGATTTTGGTTCCTATTATTATTCTGTGTTTTTTGTTGATTTTATCGCAACTGCGTGCTTGGCCGTACTAATAGCGATCTTATTAGAGGAATATTTGTTGTATTCCCTATCAAATTGGTATCAGAGCTTGGTTTTCTTCATATTATTACGGTCGGACAAATCAACAAAGAGATGGCAGAAGATAAGATCAAAATCAAGAAATTCAATGGTCACAATTTCGGATGGTGAAGGATGCAAATTGAGGACTACCTATATCAGAAGGATCTTTACCTTCCATTAGAGGAAAGAAGCTGGATTCAATGAGCGACTCAGATTGGATGATTCTGGATAGGAAAGCCCTGGCCACGATCAGATTGTCGTTGACACCTCAAGTGGCGTATAATATTGCAAAGGAAAAGACCACCGTGGATATGATGACCGCTTTAACAAAGCTGTATGAAAAACCTTCCACCTCAAACAAGATATTTCTCATGAAAAAGCTCTTCAATTTGAAGATGGCTGAGAATAGTTCAGTGACGGAGCATCTGAACGAGTTCAACACGATGATTAATCAATTGGAGTCAGTCTCTGTTGCTTTTGATGATTCATTCAGGGCTCTTCTTTTCTTATGTTCCTTGCCAGAGAGTTGGGACAATCTTGTGATGACAGTCAGCAACTCGGTATCAGGTAACCTTACATTCAATGATGCAGTTAGTTGTATATTGAATGATGAGATGAGAAGAAAGGCTGTGGGTGGGACTTCTACAAGTGCTGCACTCATGGTGGATACCAGAGGAAGATCACAGAGAGGAAGAAGTCAAAGAAAGGCCAGTCCAAGAGCAGAGGAAAGTCCAAAGGGAGATTTCCCATGAAGTGTTGGAACTGCGGGAAGAAAGGTCACATGAGCAAGAATTGTTGGGGTAAGAAGAAAGAAAAAGGTGTAGAGAGCAAGATAGAAGGTCAGGAAGCAAATGTTGTGAGTACTATTGAGCGTAATTTTGAGGATGTGTGTCTGTCAGCCGGCGATGAGGCAAACTCAGATCTATGGTTTGTAGACTCAGGGGCTTCTTACCATTGCAGCTCAAAGAGACAACTATTTTCAGATTTTGTCCAAGAAGATTTTGGTCATGTCACAGTTCGCAATGGACAGCAGTGCAGAATTATGGGTAAAGAAACAATTGTACTGAAGCCAGTGATAGGTGGAGAATTGAGACTTGCACAAGCTAGATACATCTCAGAGTTAAAGAAAAACCTAATTTCTACCAGCCAGCTTGATGTTGAGGGTTATGTATCCATTTTTGGCAATTCTCAGTGGAAGATTACTAAAGGGTCTATGGTTGTTGTCAAAGGGAAGCGGACATGCACTCTTTACTTCTTGGCAGATAGTGAGAGTTCAGTTTCAGTGGCAGCAGGAGACACGGGTACAGTGTCTACATTATGTCACAGGAGGCTCGGTCATCTCCACAGGAGAGATGGAGAAATCTACACAGGAGAGAAGCTTCTACCTGGGCTAAAGAAGGTGAATCTAGAGTTTTATGAAGAGTATATCTATGGTAAGCAGAAAGCAGTGAGTTTTTAGTTAGCAAGAACTCAAAAGAAGACTGAAAGACTGGAGTTGGTCCATTCAGATGTCTGGGGTCCAGCACCAGTGGCATCATATGCGGGCAATAAGTACTTTGTCACGTTTATAGATGATTTCAGTAAGAAAGTCTGGGTGTTTGTTATAAAGGAAAAGTCTAAGGTCTTTGGCATCTTCAAGAGATGGAGAGTCATGTGTGAAAGCCAGACTTGAGCAAGTCTCAAGTGTCTCAAGACAGATAATGGTGCTGAATACTGCAGCAGAGAGTTTGATGTCTACTGCGCAGAGCATAGAATCAGAAGGATCAAGACCGTCCCAGGAACACCAGAGCAGAATGGTGTGGCAGAAAGAATGAACAGGACCATTCTTGAGAGAGAGAGAGAAGAGTATGAGGTTTGACTCAGGTCTACCTACATTTTTTGGGCGGCAGCACTGGACACCGTAGTGTATTTGATCAACAGGAGTCCATCCAGTGCATTGGATGGTGGGATTCCAGAGGATGTTTGGATAGGAAAATATGTAAAACTTTCTTTTCTTAAAGTATTTGGCTGCATTGCTTATTCTCTGATTGAAAAAGAAAAGAGGAGTAAGTTAGACTCCAAGTCTACAAAATATGTTTTCATTGGATACGGTGGCGATGAGTATGGCTACAAGCTCTGGCATTTCAGAACAATAAGACCATTCAAAGCAGGAATGTGGTATTTGATGAAGAGCATACTTACAAAGATAGGAAAGATGCAGTGGAAGAAAAGAAACAGGAGTTTATAGAACTTGATCCTGTCAGAGATGGAGAAATTCCCGAGTGCAAACTGAAGATGGAAACTCCGAGGATGTGGAGGAGGAAGATGTGGTTGGAACAGATAGCCACAATCATACATCGGTACCTCAGCCGGTGTCCCCACAGTTGAGAAGGACCACGAGGGTTACCAGGCCATCACAGAGGTATTTTCCTAATGATTATTGTCACGCCCCATACCCTATATTGGATCTAGAGGTGGCAACCCGCCGCATGCCGGGCATGCAAGGCGTCCCGAAATATAATATTTAATACAAGAAGGGGTAATAATTATATTTCATCCAATTTAAATGGTTCTTAATACAAACCATAATCATATGTTTTAGGCTACATGCCAAAATACATAATTCAATGGGGTTACAACAAGGTACTGGATCTAAGTCACTCTGATAGCTGCTCCAACTACCCCATATCCCCATCTTCAGTTCTGTGGCTCTGAAAAACATTGTGAGATTTAAATGAGCTCACACTCAATAAGTAAGCCAACTATAATGTAATATAATCACTTCATGCTTTTATAAACTAAATTTTTCCACAATAAATATCTGTCAAGCTTCCATATTTCAGATACATTTTACCATGTTGTCAAAACATGCATCATATGCTCAAAATAAATTTTGGAAGCAATTGCTATATAGTATATCAAGAATATATAATTTCAGGATAAAACCACTGTACCACTGTAAATAGCATGTAAAAAATGCATTTTTATACCAATGTCCCATGGCCACACACTATGTACACAGAATACCCCCCTCGGGTGTGACACCTCCCTCGGGTGTATCCTCCCTAAATATCCCCTAGGAGTCAGGGTCCTAGAACCAGTGTCATGCACTCACATCATGCCATATCCGGCTACAACACACCCCAAGAGTGTGTTCTCCATATACCCCCTATGGAGATAGGTCCCGGTGCCATGTGGCATAATATTGCCATATCCTGTCACAGCACACCTCCTGGGTGTGTGTGCTCCATATACCTCTTTATGGAGTTGGGTCCCGGTGCCAAGTGAGTCATGCAACATATCACATCATACCATATCATAGCGGACCATAGTGGGACATATCATCATATACACAAAGTATCATTGCTAAATAGCATGTATCATTGCAAAAAATGCAATCCATATACTTTTCATAAAAATATGTCACATACACATGTATATTTATAAAACCTTTAATAAATTCAAAGTCATACCAATTAATCAGTTATCCACATAGATACCCAATTATTTACAAAATATAATAAATAATAAACTAATCATAGCAAAGGCTCATTTGCAAATAATAATACCAATCCATTTTTCTTATTTTTCAAATAATGCAATATATAACAATATAACATTTAAATACATAATTTTTATATTTTAATAATTTATAAAAATTATGATAAATGACTTACTTACCTTCTGGCGCTAATCCAAAGATGTAATTCGGCTATTTAAGCACCTGGGTACCTACAGCATCAATTTCCAATTTTTAGTCCCCAAAAGTAGCATATCAAAATAGCTTTTAGCTCTACCCAGTTTTAATCTCGGGGCCAACTTGGGGCTTGAATATCTCCCACTACATAAGCCCAAATGGGAAAATAAAAATATCCCCAGAAACTAGAATCAACACTGATCCGGGGTATATTTTTATTTTTCTATTTTTGGCTCAATACATGATTCAAATCGTGGCCCAAAAATGGCTCGCGAAACGGCCCAATAGGGCCCAAAAGGGGGGAACGGCCCAGCCGGCCCACTGAGCCATTTCCTCCCCGCCTCCCCTGTTTCGATTGAAACAGGGGAAGGATTGTGCCGGCGGCCAGGGCCGCCGCCGGCCACTTCCTGGAGGGGCCCGGCCGCCGTCGACCGCCCGGAGCCGGCCGCCGCCGCGGCCGAGCTCCTCCCCCTCTCTTTCTCCTTCTATTTCTCTCTTTCTCTCGTTGCCCGCCGCGACCTTTACCCATGCCGGTGGCACGGCCGGCCATCACGGCCGGCCGGACCTCCACCGGACGCTGCCCCGCGCCGGTGGAGGCCGCCGACTGCAGCCCGGGCCCGGCGAGCCGGCGGGCACTCCGCCGGGCCCGAACCAAGCGCGGAGCGGCTTGGTTCCGCGATGAAGGGCCCCCGCTGCTCCACTCCGGCCGCCTCGAGCGGCCGAAGCCTCCTCCTCCCTCCTCCGGCCGCCTCGAGCGGCCGGGCATGGGAACGGGAGGAATCCCTCCCGATTCCCTCTCTCTGTCACTCACCTCTCTCTGCCGAAATAGTGGACGAAGGGGGAAATTACCTGGCTCATTGATGGTGGTGGGTGGAGGGGAAGGCTCCCTCCTCCCTCCCCATTTATAGCAGCGTGGGGAGGCCTCCTCTGCGCTTGAGAGAGAGGGCGCCGCCCTCTTTGACCGGCGGAGCTGGGGAGCCGCCCATGTGCGGTACGGCTGCGGCGCCTCCCCCTCCCCTCGGTCCAAGAAGACGGATCCTTACATGGTGAGGATCCGGGGCTCACATTCTCCCTCCTTATAAAAATTTTGGCCTCGAAATTGGTGTACTTCATATAACATTTAGAATCCAAAGTTTTGATCATAAGAATTATTATCTTTTATTTACATATACTAAGATACAAATAGGTATGGATATTTCTTTTTCACTTCCTCCTCCAGCTCCCAAGTAGCTTCCCTCTCAGAATGGTTACTCCACTGAACCTTGACATAGGAAATGCTACGCCGTCTTAAGACTTGGTCCTTGCGGTCCACAATACGCACAGGATGCTCTTCATATGTCAGATCATTCCTTAACTGCATGGGTTCAAACTGTATCACATGGCTGGGGTCAGAAATGTACTTTCTCAACATAGATACATGAAATACATTGTGTACCCCAGAGAGCACTGAAGGTAATGCCAGGCTATAAGCCACCTCCCCTACTTTACTCAGAATCTCAAATGGCCCAATGTATCATGGACTCAATTTACCTTTAATCCCAAATCTCATCACATTTTTGGTTGGTGATATCTTCAGAAAGACATGGTCTCCAACCTGAAATTCTAGCTCCCTTCTTCTCACATCTGCATAGCTCTTCTGTCGGCTCTGAGCTGTGCGGAGTCGTTCCTTAATCAACTGCACCTTCTCTACTGTCTGCCGAATCAGTTCAGGGCCCAACAATCTTCTCTCTCCCACATCATCCCAACATAAGGGGATCTGCATTTTCTACCATACAAGGCCTCAAATGGAGCCATCTGGATACTGGCTTGGTAACTATTATTGTAAGCAAATTCCACTAAAGATAAGTGGTTGTCCCAAGCACCACCCAAGTCCATCACACAGGCTCGCAACATGTCCTCCAGGGTCTGTATGGTCCTCTCAGACTGCCCATCTGTCTGAGGATGAAAGGCTGTGCTGAAGTTCAGTTTGGTCCCCAGAGCTCTATGAAGGCTCTTCCAAATTGGGACACAAACCTAGTATCCCGATCTGATACAATAGATACGGGAATACCATGAAGCCTCACAATTTGTTCAATATACATGTTGGCTAATCTCTCACTGGAAATCCCAACTCTGAATGGCAGGAAATGGGCTGACTTTGTCAATCTGTCTACAATGACCCACACCGCATCATTGCTCCTAGGGGTCTTAGGCAGACCAGTCACGAAGTCCATAGTGATCTTCTCCCATTTCCATTGTGGAATCATCAGAGATTGAAGAGGTCCCGCAGGCCTTTGATGTTCAGCCTTCACTTGCTGACATATTAAACATTTGGCCACATACTGAGCAATCTCTCTTTTCATTCCCTTCCACCAAAAATTTTCTTTAGGTCTCTGTACATCTTGGTGCCTCCTGGGTGCACTGTATAGGGAGAGTAGTGGGCCTCCCTCAGAATTTCTGCTCTTAGTTCCACCGCATTTGGCACACAGAGCCTGCCATCAAATCTCAGGGATCCATCCTCCATTATAGCAAATTCATTTTGAACCCCTGACTTCACAGCTTCTTTAATCTTTTGCAGGTCCAAGTCTTCTTTCTGGGAGGACTTGATCCTGTCTATCAGAGTGGGTTGGAGTACAAGTGCTGCCACAAGCCATCGGACCGCTGTACTCGCAATCCAACCTCCAACTTCTCAAGGTCCCTCCAGATGTGAGGCTGAGAAGTGATCATAGAAGCTAACTCCGAGGAGGACTTCCTACTCAAGGCATCAGCTACCACATTGGCCTTCCCTGGGTGATAGTGCAGGTTCAGGTCATAATCTTTTAGTAGCTCCATCCACCTCCTCTGTCTCAAATTTAACTCCTTCTGAGTGAAGATGTATTTCAGACTTTTGTGGTCTGTATACACATCACATGTCTCTCCATACAGATAATGCCGCCAAATCTTCAAGGCAAAAATCACGCGGCCAACTCCAGGTCATGGGTAGGATAGTTTTGCTCGTATGGCTTTAACTGTCGGGAGGCATAGGCTATCACCTTCTCATTTTGCATCAGAACACATCCCAATCCCTTCCGAGAAGCATCCGTGAATAGGTGAATCCTCCAGATCCTGACGGAAGGGTAAGGACGGGGGCTGATACTAGGCGTTGCTTCAGCTCCTGAAAACTTCTCTCACACTCCTCAGTCCAATCAAACTTCGCTTGTTTTTGGGTCAAGCGAGTCAGGGGTAGAGCAATGCGAGAGAAGCCTTCCACAAATCTGCGATAATATCCAGCCAGCCCCACGAAACTTCTTACTTTAGATACATTGGAAGGCCTACACCAGTTAACAACTGCCTCAATCTTCTTTGGGTCCACAGATATGCCATCTTTAGATATTATATGACCCAAGAATGATACTTGGCTCAACCAGAAGTCACACTTCTGCAACTTGGCATAAAGCTTTTTCTCCCGAAGAGTTTGCAGAACAATCTTCAGGTGGTCCACATGCTCCTCCTGGCTTTTAGAATACACCAGGATGTCATCAATGAACACCACCACAAACTGGTCCAAGTATGGCTTAAAGATTCTGTTCATCAAGTCCATGAATGCTGCCGGGGCATTAGTCAACCCAAACGGCATCACCAAGAACTCGTAGTGGCCATACCTAGTCCTGAATGCTGTCTTAAGCACATCCCCAGCCTTGACCTTGAGTTGATGGTATCCTGACCGAAGATCAATCTTCGAGAATACCCGAGCTCCTTGGAGTTGATCAAATAGATCATCAATCCTTGGCAGAGGATACTTGTTCCGCACTGTTACCCTATTGATTTCTCGGTAATCAATGCAGAGCCGAAGACTTCCATCTTTCTTTTTGACAAATAATACTGGAGCACCCCAAGGAGATACACTAGGTCTGATGAATCCCCGGTCAAGGAGCTCCTGCAATTGGCTCTTCAACTCTTTTAGCTCAGCTGGGGCCATACGGTACGGGGCCTTGGATATAGGTCCAGTGCCAGGGGCCAAATCAATAGTGAACTCAACCTCCCGATCTGGGGGTAATTCGGTCAAATCATCTGGGAATACATCAGGAAATTCCCGAGCCACTGGAATATCCTCCAACTTGACCTCATCCTGCTGAAGATCTTTGACCACAGCAAGAAACCCTTGGCTACCCTTCTTCAAATACTTTGCGGCCTGTAGTGCTGACACGAACACCGAGGCCAGATGCTCCTGACTTCCAGTAAAACTGAATTCAGGTTGATTAGGAATTTTGAAGATCACCATCTTCCTGAAACAGTCTACTGAAGCATGATAGGAGGCCAACCAGTCCATCCCAAGGATAACATCAAAGGATTTTAGTGGGAGGACGATTAGATCGGCCTTCAATCTCCTATCCCCCATGTTAATCAGGCAAGATCTGCATACTGAGTCTACCCTCATAACATCACCATTTGGGAGAGCAATGTGCAACTCCTGCTCTAGGGGAACGGGTGTCAAAGATTCATCCTTGGCGAGATATGTGCTAGATACAAATGAATGCGTGGCACCCGGATCTACTAAGAATGAGCATAAGCATTGCCTACTTTAATTATACCTGTCACAAAGTTGGAAGCGGCAGCATCCTGTTGTGTGAGAGTAAAGACCCTTCCCTGGGTCCTAGGCTGCTGCTGCTGGCCTCTGCCCTGATCCGCAGGAGGCTGCTGACCCTCCGAAGGGGACAAGTGGCCATCTTGTGACCCACCTGCCCACATATGAAGCAGGCACCAACCGTCCCGCGGCACCACTTGCCCGGGTGGGAGTTTCCGCATTGAGGGCAACGGTTTCCGTACTCTTCGGTCCTGAGGGGGCCTGATAAGGACCTTTCTTCTTGGCCTGTCCTGAAGACTGGCCAGAAGGAGGCCCCTTCTTCTTCCTCTGTTGCTGCTCCCACTGCTTATGGACCACACCCATATCTCTCTCAATCACCAGGGCCTTGTTCACCACAGCACTGAATGTGGAGAGTTCAAAGGCATTGACTGCTTGCATCAGTCTAGGCCTCAGTCCCTCAGTGAACTTGATGATCTTGGCTCTCTCAGTGGCGGCTATGTCTGGAGCAAACCGAGCCAACCGGGTAAACTCGGCTTCATACTGTGCCACAGAGAGATTTCCTTGCTCCAGTTTGACAAACTCCGACTGCATCTGCCTCTGCACACTATTGGGGAAGTATTTGTCATAGAAGACTTCCTTAAACTCTCCCCAGGAAACAGCCCGTCCATCCATTCGCTGCTCCACAAGTAGCCACCAATCATATGCCTCCCCTGAAGGAGGTAGGTAGCGAATCTGATTCGCTCCTCCTCTTGGCTACCATGAGCTGCAAAGGCTTTCTCCATCTCCCTCATCCATTTTTCAGCATCGGCAGGGTTAGTAGATCCACAAAAGGGAGCAGGGGCCAAGCTCTTGAACTCAGCAAAGCTCCGGCCCCCTCCTGCCAGGGCTGGGATGGAGCCGACTGAGCAGGCTGCGAAGCGGGAGAGGCAGGCCGAGCAGGCTGGATTTGCTGAATCTGTTGCTGCATGGCTTGCATAGCCTGCGACATTCCTGCCAGAGCCTGAAGCAACTGGGCCTGAAATTATGGTTGATCATTGTCAGCTAAATTAATGGAACCAGAGCCTCCGGAAGCTTGCTGGCCTCCCTACTGGCCCGAGTCACCAGCCTGGGAGTTCCCAATAGGCCGCAGACTCCTAGTGCGACGTGGCATTCTTAACTCCTGCCAGAGTTAGGTTCCAGTCAATAACCTTGTAAACCACAAAATTCAGGCTTCCAAAATATATTACTTGAAATTTTTAATAAAGTTATCACCCTCCCAATGCAATCCTGATGTTCTTGTTGGCCCAGATGGCAACCCAAGAGGGGGGGGGGGGTGAATTGGGTTCTTAAAAATTTAAGACTTTTTAACTTTAAACTGATTAGTTAGCAAGATGTGCAAGTGAGTGAAATTAACTAATAAGCAATGCACAAGCAAATAATAAAGAGAGATAGAGAGAGAGAAAATATCACGGCAAACACAAGATAATTTTATAGTGGTTCGGTGCAACCAACACCTACGTCCACTCCCAAGATTCACTTGGGTCCACACTATAATCTCTCTAGATTACAGCCGAGTTGTTTTCCAAGCTCACAACTCAAACTTGTTGTTTTACCGGGTGCACAACGAACCCAGCTGGTTTTAACTCGGGCTTACCAGCACAAAACCCTACACGTTGTTTTTCACGGGCTCACAACTAACCCAACACAAGCACTCCGGCTTGCAACGAGGTATACCAACCTCCACTGATTCAATCCACTGATTGAATCAGCAAACAATAGAATAAAAGTGTTTGAACAATAAAATGCTCCCCTTGAGCAAATATACAAATGAAGTACAAAATAAAGAGTTAGAAAAGCCTGATAGTATTGCAGATGGTAGTGGCTTGGGCTTTCTTCCTTCTTCTCTTTAACTCCTCTTGAAGTGTTGAATCACGCCTCAGCAAGATTCTTGACCGTTGAAGACTTTGGAGTTGAGATGAAGCTTTTTCTCCCTTTTGAAAATCCTCGATTTGACCTTTGAAATGCTTGTGGATTTTCTTTTGACTCTTGTGGATTGATGAGAAGGAGCAGACGAAACTTCCTCTTGGATTTCACTCCTTTTGAATCACTCTCCTTTGAGCTAGATGATTTTTCCAATATGCTCTGTTTTTCCCTCTTTTCAAAAGATATTCTTTTCTCTCTTTTTGATTTTCTCTTGATTGTTTGATTTGAAAAGAGCTCCTCTATTTATAGAATCTGCAAAAATATATCCGTTAGAGACAAGAAAAATAGCCGTTATTCAAAAATCTTACCGTTGGGGCTGATGTGTCATCGTTAAAAATCGCGCCCAGATTTCGCGGAGTCGACTCGAGCTTGTGGGAGTCGGCTCGAAGTCGATTACCAAAAATAGAAACATTTTAAGCATTGAAGGGTCGACTCGCGAAAACTAAAGTGTCGGCTCCTGAAAGTCGGGAGTCGACTCGAGGAAAATGGGGAGTCGACTCGAGAAGTGCTCAAAAAACATGGGTTCTGTTGTTTGAGCGGAGTCGGCTCGCACAGACAGGAGTCGGCTCGCAAGAGTCAGGGGTCGACTCTTGAAAACCAAGGGTCGACTCGAGAAAATCAGAAAATTGGGGAGTCGACTCGGAAACCCTGAGTCGGCTCGGGACGATACAAAAATCAGAAAAATGTTCTGATTGACTTTAAAACTTGTCCCAATTAAATTTAAAATATAAATTTGACTTGAATACATTAAATATGACATTTATCATGGATTCAAGACATGTTTCAAGAATTCATCGATTGAATTATAATGTAAAAATTCCTTTTTGAAATCTTTTAAGCATAGAACTTGAAACTCCTTTTTCTAATAGATTCAAAACTCATTAATATAACCATTGATAGTTCATTCCTTTCAATTTGAATAAGCTCAAGGTTTTTGATAAATAAACACATTGTTTCTTTAAGGTACTCATGGCTTTTGGAAATCATCAAAATCAATAAAGTTGGGGCAATTATGTTTCAATAATTTCTCAACAATCTCCCCCTTTTTGATGATGACAAAAACATTGAGTATATGCATTATAAAATTGAAAAAATTTGTGATTCCAAAATCAACTATTGTGTTCATGGAAAGGCTCCCCCTCAATGAGGTAGCTCCCCCTATGAACCTTAATTTTATAAATCATTCAAAATTTTTCAAAATCAGAAACTTAAGCATTTTCTTTATGAAATTCAATTTATCTCTTCCCCTTATGCTCTCCCTCTTTCAAAATTAAACTTTGATTGAATTGAAGGCAAGGCATATACGATTGAATAAAAACTCTCCCCCTTTTTTGTAATCAACAAAAAGGTTAGGAAGTTTAATATCAATAACATTCTTTATCTTTTTCTATTTAACTTATCAATTGAGGATAATCATTCAAAGTATTCNTGGAGCATAGGAACTCCCGTATCACTATCTGATGACGCTCAATCACCTCTCCTAGATGTCGGGAACGGAGGTGTTCTCGAATCCTCGCCTCGCCGGGTTGCCTGCAAAGAAGTCCCGGGACCGGAGGGGGTCTCCGGTGGGACCCTCCGACGGCCAAGTTAGTGACTTAGGTCACAGCTGAAGAGGGGCTCGAGAGAGCCCTTTTTAGTGCAGAGAGAGGGGTCTCAGGGAGGAGGGATTCCTTCTTGGACGCTGAGATGCGATTTTGATCGATGGCGATTATCTACTTGTTTACTGGATGGATTCACCTTTTTATAGGGGTTGATCCTGGCATAATCACGGGGGATTGGGTGAGTCAGAAGATATACTGAGCCCTTGCATGAATCTGGGCTGGTTAGTGGGCTACATCCCATCAGAAAGGGAGAAAGCGGCGGTCGGTGAGCTAAGTCCTATCAGCCGGCGGGCTATCAGGCGGCGCACGTCGGCGCTGTCGGGCGGCGCGCGTCAGCGCTGTCGGGCGGCGCGCGTCGGCGCTGTCGGGCGGTGCGCATCAGAGAGGCAGTTTCTTGAACCGCTGGGGCTGATCTGATGGGAACAGGGAAATCCCATCTTATCAGGGCCGAGCCGGGTCGACCCGAGATGGCTGGGGCCCATCCGCTGGCAAGGCAGTGCCAGGGCAGGGCCAAATCGACGGACTTGGAGGCGTCGGGGCCGAGTCGGGCCGGCCGGGAATGGCCTTGGCCGACTCGGCGGAACTGGAGATGCCAGAGCCGAGTCGGGCTGGACGGGGATGGCTTTGGCCGACTCGGCAGAACTGGAGACGTCGGGGCCGAGTTGGGCTGGCCGGGGATGGTGTTGGCCGACTCGACGGAACTGGAGACGCCGGGGCCGAGTCGGACCGGCCGGGGATGGCCTTGGCTGACTCGGCGGAACTGGAGACGCCAGGGCCGAGTCGGGCTGGCCGGGATGCCTTGGCCGACTCGGCCAAACTGGAGAGGCGGAGGAAGTGTTGGGGCCGACTCGCTTGGAGAAGTAGGGGGCCGGCTAGGAAGGTGCCGGGGCCGCCTAACTTGGACACGCCGCGGCCGGTTAGGAAGTGTCGGGCCGCCTGGGAAGTGCGGGGCCGCAATCTTAGAGACGTAGAGGGCCGGCTAGGAAGATGTCGGGCCGACTGGGAAGTGCCGGGGCCGCCTAGCTTGGAGACGTAGGGGGCCGGCTAGGAAAGTGCCGGGGCCGACTGGGAGGTGCCTGGGCCGCCTAGCTTGGAGATGTAGGGGGCCGGCTAGGAAGTGCCGTGGTCGGCTGGGAAGTGCCGAGGCCGCCTAGCTTGGAGATGTAGGGGGCTGGCTAGGAGAGTGCCGGAGTCGACTGGGAAGGCGCCGGTCTTGGAGCTGCCGATCTTGGGACGTCGGTCATGGAGCCGTCGGTCTTGGAGGTGTCGGCCTTTGGAGCCGTCGGTCTTGGAGCCGTTGGTCATGGAGACGTCGGCCTTTGGGGCCATCGATCTTGGAGCCGTCGGCCTTTGGGGCCATCGGCCTTTGATGTGCCGGTCTTGCCGGTCTTGGAGGTGTTGGCCTTTGGGGCCGTCGGTCTTGGAGCCGTCGGTCATGGAGACGTCGGCCTTTGGGGCCATCGATCTTGGAGCCGTCGGTCTTGGAGGTGTCGTCCTTTGGGGCCGTCAGCCTTTGGGGCCGTCGGTCATGGAGCCGTCGGCCTTGGAGGTGTCGGCCTTTGGGCCGTCGGTCATGGAGCCGTCGGTCTTGGAGCCATCGGCCTTTGGAGCCATCGGCCTTGGAGGTGTCGGCCTTTTGGGCTGTCGGTCTTTGGGGCCGTCGGTCTTGGAGCCGTCGGTCATGGAGCCATCGGTCATGGAGCCGTCGGTCTTTGGGGCCGTCGGCCTTGGAGGCATCGGCCTTTGGGGCGTCGGTCTTTGGGACCGTCTAAAAAAATTTTTTTTTTTATGGAGTCAACTGGCCCCATCACTGTCTATTGATCTGACATCATCGGTACTATGAGACTAAAGAAAAGTGAAGCATAAACTACTCATGGCTGCTGATTAAAGAGAGGACCTCAACCACTGACTCTTAAGGCTACAGATACCGTATGCCAGTTGGTAACAATTGAATAGCATATTTAATATAATATCTCAGTATATAACTGCTATATTCTAAGATTAAACAAACAGTTATTCATGGATCACTCTGCTTTTTAGTCAGGTAGGCAGGATGATGTGAAATACAGTATCGACAAGGGAACTCATCCATTGGAGTTGTCTGCATGGATTCTAAAATTAAAATTGATAGGACTGCCAGCTTGTTGAAATACACCAACTTTATGTGGTGATGAATTATGACTGCAATAATGCATCAATCACCTTTTGATCCTCATCGTTACTGTTTTGAACTCCATCTATTTATTTTAATAAAAAACAATGCATGGTATTTGATCCACCGAAATGTAATGATTCTTAAGCTTATCGGCATTGTTCTTTTCTGATTGTAATAAAAGCTGGGCGGTTAGACCTCAAAGGTCCCAAGAAGGATCAAATATATATATATATATATATCTTCCAACTAGATGGGCTGGAATACGAGTCCACTGACCTCTAAGACACCATTACGTGCACCAAGAAATAGGGATTCCCAATCCAATGTCCTTCCCACTAGGCTTAAAGAAGTTTTTGTTGGATGGTTGCTATGAGAGACTTGTTATTGATGGGCCAGTTGACCTCATGAAAAATAAAAAAATTTTGGACGGCCCCAAAGGCCGACACCTCCAAGACCGACGGCCCCAAAGACCGACGGCTCCATGACCGACGGCCCCAAACCGGCGGCCCCAAAGGCCGACACCTCCAAGGCCAACGGCTCCATGACCGACGGCTCCAAGACCGATGGCCCCAAGACCGGCGGCCCCAGGCCGACACCTTCAAGACCGACGGCTCCATGACCGACGCTCCAAGACCGACGGCCCCAAAGGCCGACACCTCGAAGGCCGGCACCTCCAAGCTAGGCGCCCCCCACGTCTCCAAGCTAGGCCCCGGCACTTCCCAGGCGGCCTCAGCATCTTCCCAGGCGGCCCCGGCAACTTCCTAGCCGGCCCCTACGTCTCCAAGCTAGGCAGCCTCGGCACTTCCCAGCGGCCCCGGCATCTTCCCAAGCGGCCCGGCAACTTCCTAGCCGGCCCCCTACGTCTCCAAGCTAGGCGGCCTCGGCACTTCCCAGCCGGCCCCGGCACTCTCCTAGCCGACCCCCTACGTCTCCAAGCTAGGCCGCCCCGACACTTCCCCGCGGCCCCGGCACTCTCCTAGCCGGCCCCCTACGTCTCCAAGCTAGGCGGCCCCGGCACTTCCTAGCCGCCCCGGCACCTTCCCAAGCGGCCTCGGCGACTTCCTAGACAGCCCCTATTTCTCCAAGCAAGTCGGCCCCAACACTTCTCCACGTCTCCAGTCCTGCCGAGTCGGCCAAGGCCATCCTAGGCCGGCCCAACTTGGCCCCGGCATCTCTAGTCCCGCCGAGTCGGCCAAGGCCACCCCAGGCCGGCCCGACTCGGCCCCGGCGTCTCCAGTCCCGCCGAGTTGGCCAAGGCCATCTAGGCCGGCCCAACTCGGCTCCGGCGTCTCCAGTTCCGCCGAGTCGGCCAAGGCCATCCCCGGTCGGTCCGACTCGGCTCCGGCGTCCCCAGTTTCGCCGAGTTGGCCAAGGCCATCCCTGGCCGGCCTGACTCGGCCCTGGCATCTCTAGTTCCGCCGAATTGGCCAAGGCCATCCCCGGCCGGCCCAACTCGGCCCCGGCGTCTCCAGTTCCGCCTCCAAGTTCGTCGATTCTACCCCACTCCGGCACTATCTTGCTAGCGGGATTAGCCCCAGCCATCTCGGGTCGACCTGGCTCGGCCCTGATAAGACGGGATTCCTCAGTTCCCGTCAGATCAGCCCTAGCGGTTCAAGAAACCATCTCTCTGTTGCACGCCGCCCAACAACACCAGACGCGCCCCGACAGCGCCAAATACGCGCCGCCCAACAGCCCCGTCGACTGATGGGATGTAGCCCACTAACCAGCCCAGATTCACGCAAGGGCTCAGCAGATCTTCTGACTCATGCAATCCCCATGATCATGCTAGGATCAACCCCTATAAAAAGGTGAATCTATCCAGTAAACAGGTATGCACGATAACCCCCAAAATCGTCATCTCAACTTCTAGGAAGGAATCCCTCCTCCCTAAGACCTCCTTTCTCACACTAAAAAGGGCTCTCTCGAGCCCCTTCTTCAGCTGTGACCTCAGTCACTAACTTGGCCGTCGGAGGGTTCCACCGGAGACCCCCTCCGGTCCTGGGACTTCTTTGTAGGCAATCTGGTGAATCGAGGATTCGAGAAGCACCTCCGTTCCCGATGTCCAGGAGAGGTGATTGAGCGTCATCAGATTGACGCGCCAAGAAGGGGGTGCTGAGGTTTCTTGACAAGGGCCCTCGAATGCTCAAATCAGTGGAGGAAGATAGCATTAGTGGCCAAAGGTGGACCTTGTAGCCTTTGATTTGTGTAGGAAAATAAAGAGTAATGGAAGAGAGAGAGGGTTCTGAGTAGGGTGCTACATTGTAGATGGGTGGTAGAAGGGTGTGGCCCCTTATTCCTGGAACAAATTTTCTTTTTCTAGTTGGGTTCTATACTTGGTGATGGGACTATATAGCTTACTTTGATTGTAGACCACATGCTTCACCACAATGAACCTATCATGTTGGATAGAGTTGGATGAAGTATTGTAGGCCACAATCTCTACCGACGAACATCCACTCCAATATATAGAGAGATGTATATAGACTTTGTTTTACCAAGTGTGAATCGCTTGCCAGTCTATTAGATATATGCCTTTGAATCATTTTGTTGATTGTGCTATTGATAGTGTTGGTATGGAGCAAGTGGTCACGTGTTACCTTATTGAAGGCCTAAGGGCTCAACCTCATCAATCTTCAATGGTGTTCCATCAACTCCTAACGCAACTTTTTAGCTTATGATTTTTTTTTTACTTTTTCTTCTATTTTTATAAACTCAATGCATCTTAGTCATCTTTCCATGAAAATCTATAAAGTGCATTTTGACTCACCTTATCATAATCCAAACCAAGGGGTTCATGACAAACATGAGAACCAAGATGAGTGAGATCTATCTTGGTTTAAGTAAGCATATACAATTAATATTAAACTAAAATACTAGCATTCCAACATATATATCTTTCAAAGAATCGTTTGCATAATGAATACATATACATGTCCACCATAACCATGGAGTCAAATCATAAGTACTTATGAAGACCTTTCTATATGGTAACTATGGAGCTCGATGTATACTATCCAAGAATTATATAAAAGAAATATCCTTAGTTTGATCAGTATAGCCTAAAGAAAGTGAGATAGCAAGCCTACATTTTCCCAAAAAGACCTTCAAATAATGCAACTTGTTTACCTAATCAAGGGTCGACTATAGGGAAAACATTATGGGCAGTAAGCTCGCACTTTGTGAATAGGACTAATGTAATACCAATAATTCATTACAGGTATATATAAATAGTAAGGTACTAAAACATGACATTTTCAAATCATAAGAAGTAATGTGTCTTATGTTAGAAACTGTCAATGGTATCATTTCAAAGGTTTAACATTAATGTATGAAATTATCAATTTGTAAATAGTAATTAACATGTTTATGTATCTTGTAAAATGCTATAGCTTGATATCCTTAAATCATAGACTATAATGCTTACCAATAAATTTAAAACAATAATGCATATGAACAAATCATAGATAGTAATGCTTATTATCGAAACATAAACAATAATATATCATTTACTAAAATCAGTCTTGTGTAAATAGCTCAAAGGTTCAATAGTATCAAAAATAAAAATAAAGAAATTACCAATACACATTTGCATATAAGTATATATATGCACGTATAAGAATGATCGTAACACTGAATATCAAATAGAAGTTATCTAGAGATGTTAAAAGTAGATAACTTAAAAGCTCAGATAAATTGCCTAAATGCTCAGATAGAGTACAGCTAGCAGTCAAATTAGAACAAATTATGTGTACGGCCCTCGTACAAGGATAGTACTATCCTATTAGCAGAGATGTCTAGGTACCAACCCATTATACACCTGTTACATCATAATGTAGAAAGCACATATCATTTTATATCAGATTATATAACATATCAGGGGATTATTAGCCAATCACATGGTCATATAGTTATAGTGCAGAATTCATATAACCATTTATGATGATATGAGATTGTATAAATAATATAAGTTCAAAGAATGTATTAGAGTTAAGATGAATATCAATTAAACACATTAACATAACCAAATTCTGCAATCATTTATTATGGCATAAGATAACATAAATAGTAATTGACTTTAATATTTATTATATTCCTAGAAGGATAGTCATGAACTGCAATAAGTGGACGTGAGGATGGTATTTTATAATTTCTTTTTCTTTTTCTATTTCTTCTTCAAGAAATTAGTGATTCATTCCACCATAGCCTTGGACGTGAGGATAATATTTATAATTTCTTTTTCTTTCTTCAAAAAATTAGTGATTCATTCCACCATAGCCCCTTATAATGGTTTTGTCAAATTCATAAATAATTATCTACGGATGGTTGAGCTGGGCTTAAGGCGACTCCCATACCTATTCCTCATTTGTTATTTCTTTTTCTTTCCTTCTCTCTCCTTTTAATAATATTTCTCTAGATTTATTTTCTCATTTTCTTCTTAGTTTAATGACAATGATTTTGTCACCAACATTCTGAAAAACAAAAGAATGGAATATTAGTTTGCAAGGGATAAATCAATTAAAATTTGAATTTTAAATTCAATTTTTATCTTCTAAGTAGCAAATAATGCTGCTTTTGTATTTTTCATATATTCTCTAATCTCCATAATCAGGTAATCTGTCTAGCTAATTATATGTTCCCTATATAGAATATGTCTAGCTCATTGTATGTTTCCTATATGCTATCCAGTTCTTTTGACCAAGGGATGCATGTTTTTTATTTAATCTAACGAAATTTCAGCTTTTCTTAATTAGCAAGAAAAAGTCTCCCACACTCTTCTTTGAAGATTGAGAAATTAAATATTTAGTAAGATAACACAAAAATAATAAAAAACTAAACCTGCAGCCCAGTGGATTAGTAGTTTTTTTTTGTAATGGAGTAAATAACATTTTTGTTTTTGAAAAAAAATTGATTTTATTGTAGCATCTTATTTTTTATATTTTTTTACATATTATTTTAAACTATTTTTTTTAAAAATTTCATTACGACATGATGCATCTCCGGTCTAAATCATGCTCATCATTTTTTTTTATGATGTAGGGAGAGATAGGAATAGAGAAAAATAAAAGTGGAGGAAGTTAAAAAATAAAAATTAATCTTTAAAAAAGGGCTAATAGTATTCACTCACTTTTCACACTGGGTGGCAGCTTGCTATCTCTATATTGAAAGCAAGTCATTGGCCAACACTCGTGACATTTTAATAGAAATCTGATGTACGCTGGACATCACTCGCTCTCCTCTATGAAGTGATGCCAACCTTTTGTATAAGTCCCCAAAGGAAGAAAAGGTATGAGAATGCTCCTTCCAAGTTATGAAAAAGTCTTTGAATATTACTTCAGTGCAGCATGATCTGCATCAAACACAATAATTCATTCGTGTATGGTTAATCCACACATCAGAGAGGCAAAACCATATATAAACTTTTTGGCGTAGGTCTGTATACAAGCAAATCATTACGTTTTTGTATATATTATGCTGCACTGAAGACGATGTACAAAAAAAAATTTTCTCCAAGCTATATAGGCATGAAAGCGTCGTGAAGAAGCTTAATTTAAATATTTGGGGCATAAATTTCCAGCCCCACCCTGATGGAACTATTTATTTAAGTCCTCCAAAAAGGAGCAGGCATCAGAACGATCCTTGGTGGATCCTATATAGCACGCTTGGTCGGCTCCTCGAGCTGGGGAGCTTTCTCTATCACCAAATAAGATTGGAGCCATGAGCACTATTTTTCTTTTTCTTTCTTAATTTTTCTTTGCGAGCCGTACGGCACACTGGTAACAGAATTATTTATTATAGACACACCAATGGTATTATATACATTCACGTACACTTAACCTGGCTTTAAAAATTATTTGACCAACCCTCAATGGACGGTTGAGAGGAGTTGGAATCACGAGAAGATCTGCCTCCAGGCACACGACAAATGCCGGCCAACGAAGTTGCTCGATTGGATGGTGAGAGACGTTCCATGACTGGAGATTACATCTACTTTTAAGTCATTCAGATATAATAAAAATTATGGTCTCATACATGTAATGAAGGGACAGTTAAGTTTGTCTGACCGACGGCATATTCATAAACTCATGGGGGCCGGTTAAACTAACGTGTTCATGTACTTCTTCCGGTGACTTAACGACAAGTTACACAAGATGGGTTCTGCTATGATGTTCTTCTATTTTTCAAAAATAAAAGTAGAAGCAAATCCTGGCCTTTGCTGGTAAAGGGTCGTCCATGCTGCCATCAGTGACACATGACTCCACCAGCCAGTTGTTTAATTAATGGAGTAAACCAAACCAAGTTGCTAGTTGGAAGACTATAGCTGATTGATCTCACATCTTACCATTGGAGAAAGCCTAAGAATGAAATTTCTATTCAAATGCCGAGGAATAGGAAGACAAGACCAATAAAGATATCACTTTTTTTATTGTCATTAATTAACTTATTATAAAGTATGATTTCTATGAATTACTGCAAAATATTAAGGACTATGATTAATTTATTGTTGTCGTTGTGAAACTTCGAACAAGTCTAAAATACATGCAAGCTACACCCATTTGCCTAATTTCACCTTATTTCCCCTATTTTCTTCCTCATGAAACATAAATTATACAGACTTAGAGAGAGAGAGAGAGAGAGAGCGAGAGAGAGCGAGCTAAAAAATAAGAAACACCAGCTTCAAGTTTCGAGTGACAATGCATTACATCAACAAACTCATTAACGTTACCGGCTTATATATATATATATATATATATAACAAGATAAGCAGCAAATTAAGACCTAAAGAAAGAGTCTCCTCGCAAGAACTAATGCATTACATATATAACAAACTTATAAACATTACTGCCTAGATGAAACACATATAAAATAGCTAAAGTTCATCGAACTTACACATCCAAACAAGGGAACGAAATATACATATAAAGACATATACACACCATACGTACGGAGGGCTAACTTTTAATTATGGCCTCCACCCGGGCTGTGCCCTGGTGTCGTGGGTCGGGGACTTTCTAAGGGCTCCTCAAGTACACGGCCTTCATACTTTATTTAATGTGCAAGGCCATGTGGTTTATCATTCCTTCGATATTGTTGCCATCTCGCGCTGGGCATACTTGACATCCCGTAGTTTTAAACTCCTCAGCCTTCAAATGCCTTCCTTCTGATGAAAGAGATTCATTAACAAGAATTAGCATAATAGGAAGGATGCAAGAATAGAAACAATTCTTAAGAGACATGAGAGAGAGAGAGAGAGAGAGAGAGAGAGCAAATCAATGAAGGTCTTGGAAGAGAAGGCATCTCCATTCCCATCCTTGGGCTATTTATAGTTGCAGAAAGATTTCCTTCGGTTACTATTCCCACTACCACAACAAGAGTAATAAAACGTCAGGTGGAAAGAGAGTTAAAAGAGTGGACAGCAGGATCTTGCACAACTCTTCTTTTTTCCATTCATTCTTTCAAGGTTCTTCAAATGGTAGCTTCACTAGCCAGTAGACGAATACCTAAATGCCCCATTCATTCTTTTTCCACTTTAGGCCATATACAGTAAGGTTGTATATAAGGGTATAAATGAGTTGAGACAATTTGCGAGTAGCTCAAAATCGATTCGAAAAATACTCGAAGCCAACTTGCTGCTTATCAAGTCGAACTCGAGTTCGAGCTACTCGAGTATATTATCAAGTCGAGTTCGAATATTAAAATACTCGGCTCAAAAAGCTTACGAGCTTAATTGAGTTACTTAATTTTACTATTTTACCCTTATAATTATATATATTTATAATATTATCCTAACAATATAAAATTTCTTTAAAATTTTAGTTGAGAACATATTTTATTTTAATTTAAAATTATTTTTTAAATTTTACATAAAAATTCAAATCAAGTCGAGTCGAGTTCAAATATATCAAGTATTTCATGGAGCTTAAGTTCGAGCTCTAAATAAGAAACTCGATCGAGCTCAAATCAAGTTCCGAGCTTCAAATTCTAGAGTCGAGTTGAACTCGAGCTTGACACTATATCAATTCAATTCGGCTCGATTACACCCCTAGTTGTATATTAATATATTACTGTACTTTCAAGCAATGTGGCTAGGGATGCCTCTTTAATCATGTAAATCAGTGAAAGCAAAGCATAGACTACTACCGTTACTATATGACAGTTGGTAACAATTGAATGGCATATTTAATATAATACCTCAGTATGTAACTGTCACGCCCCAGACCCTATATTGGATCTAGAGGTGGCAACCCGCCGCATGCCGGGCATGCAAGGCGTCCCGAAATATAACATTTAATACAAGAAGGGGTAATAATTATAATTCGTCCAATTTAAATGGTTCTTAATACAAACCATAATCATACGTTTTAAACTACATGCCAAAATACATAACTTAATGGGGTTACAACAAAGTACTGGATCTAAGTCATTCTGATAGCTGCTTCAACTACCCCATATCCCCATCTTCATTCGGTGGCTCTGAAAAATATTGTGAGATTTAAATGAGCTCACACTCAATAAGTAAGCCAACTATAATGTAATTTAATCACTTCATGCTTTTATAAAACTAATTTTTTCCACAATAAATATCTGCCAAGCTCCCATATTTCAGATACATTTACCATGTTATCAAAACATGCATCATATGCTCAAAATAAATTTTTGAAGCAATTGCCATATATAGTATATCAAGAATATACAATTTCAAGATAAACCCACTGTAAATAGCATGTAAAAATATATTTTATACCAATGTCCTACGGCCACACACTATGTATACAGAATCCCTCTCGGGTGTAACACCCCCTCGGGTGTATCCTCCCTAAATATCCCCTAGGAGTCAGGGTCCTGGAACCAGTGTCATGCACTCACATCCTGCCATATCCGGCTACAACACACCCCAAGAGTGTGTTCTCCATATACCCCCCTATGGAGATGGGTCCCGGTGCCATGTGGCATAATATTGTCATATCCTGTCACAGCACACCTCCTGGGTGTGTGTGCTCCATATACCCCCTATGGAGTTGGGTCTCGGTGCCAAGTGAGTCATGCGACATATCACATAATACCATATCATAGCGGACCATAGTGGGACATATCATCATATACATAAAGTATCATTTGCTAAATAGCATGTATCCTTGCAAAAATGCAATCCATATACTTTTCATAAAAACATGTCACGTACACATGTATATTTATAAAAATTTCAAAGTCATGCCAATTGATCAGTTGTCCACATAGATACCTAATTATTTATAAAATATAATAAATAAACTAATCATAGCAAAGGCTCATTTACAAATAATAATACCAATCCATTTTCTTATTTTTCAAATAATGCAATATATAATAATATAACATTTAAATACATAATTTTTATATTTAATAATTTATGAAAATTATGATAAATGACTTACTTACCTCCTGGTGCTAATCCAAAGATGTAATTTGGCTATTTAAGCACCTGGGTACCTACAGCATCAATTTCCCAATTTTTAGTCCCCAAAAGTAGCATATCAAAATAGCTTTTAGCTCTACCCAATTTTAATCCCGGGGCCAACTTGGGGCTTAAATATCTCCCAACATAAGCCCAAATGGGAAAATAAAAATACCCCCAGAAACTAGAATCAACACTGATCTGGGGCATACTTTTATTTTTCATTTTTGGCCCAATACAGGTTTCAAATCATGGCCCAAAAATGGCTCGCGAAACGGCCCAATAGGGCCCAAAATGGGGGAACGGCCCGAATCGGCCCGCTCCCCCCATCACCCCGCCTCCCCTGTTTCGTTCGAAACAGGGGAAGCATGTGCCGGCGGCCGGGGCCGCCGCCGGCCACTTCCCGGAGGGGCCCGGCCACGCCGACCGGCCCGGAGCCGGCCGCCGCTGGCCGAGCTCCTCCCCTCTCTCTCTTCCTCTATTCTCTCTCTCTTTCCGTTGCCCGCCGGCTCACCCGTGCCGGTGGCACGGCCGGCCATCACGGCCGGCCGGACCTCCACCGGACGCTGCCCGCGCCGGTGGAGGCCGCCGACAGCAGCCCGGGCCCGGCGAGCCGGCGGGCACTCCGCCGGGCCCGAACCAAGCCGCGGAGCGGCTTGGCTCCAAAAGAGGGAGGGCCGCCCGGCGGCCCTCCAACCCTTCTCCGGCCGCCTCGAGCGGCCGGACACCACCCCTCCCCGCTCCTCCGGCCGCCTCGAGCGGCCGGGCACGGTAACAGAAATTTCCTCCCGTTTCCCCTCCCTGCCTCACTTCACCTTCGTGAAGAAATGGGGGGGACTTGGATTGATGGTGGCAGATGGAGGGAGGCTCCCCTCTCCCTCCCCATTTATAGGCGTGGGGAGGCCTCCTGTGCTTGAGAGAAGAGGGTTCGCCCTCTTTGACCGGGGCTGGGGAGCCCCACGTGCGGTACGCTGCGGCGCCTCCCCCTCCTCCGGTCCAAGAAGACGGATCCTCACAGTGAGGATCCGGGGCTCACATTCTCCCCTCCTTATAAAAATTTTGGCCTCGAAATTGGTGTACATCTTATAACATTTAAATCCAAATTTGTCATAACAATCACTTTTCATTTAATATTAAGATACAAATAGTTGTGGATACTTTTTTTCATTTCTTCCTCCAGTTCCCAAGTAGCCTCCTCTCAGAATGATTACTCCATTGCACCTTGACATAGGGAATGGTACGCCGTCTCAGACCTGATCTTTGCGGTCCACGATACGCACAGGATGCTCCTCATATGATAATCTTTCCTCAACTGTATAGGCTCATACGCTATGACATGGCTGGGGTCAGAAATATACTTCCTCAACATAGATACATGAAAACATTGTGTACCCCAGATAGAATCGGAGGCAGTGCCAGGCTGTAAGCAACCTCTCCGACTCTGCTCAATCTCAAAAGGTCCAATATAACGTGGACTCAGCTTTCCTTTAATCCCAAATCTCATCACATCTTTGGTTGGTGATACCTTAAGAAAACATGGTCCCCAACCTGAAATTCCAATTCCCTTCTTCTGACATCAGCATAGCTCTTTTGCCTGCTCTGAGCTGTACGAAGACGCTCCCTGATCAAATGCACCTTATCTACTGTTGCTGAATCAGCTCAGGGCCTAGCAATTTTCCCCCACATCATCCCAACATAAGGAGATCTGCACCTCCTACCATACAAGCTTCAAATGGAGCCATCTGGATACTGGCTTGGTAACTATTATTATATGCAAACTCCACCAAAGGTAAGTGGTTATCCCAAGCTCCACCAAGTCCATCACACAGGCTCGCAACATGTCCTCCAGAATCTGTATGGTCCTCTCTGATTGTCCATCTGACTGGGGATGATAGGCTGTACTGAAGTTTAGTTTGGTTCCCATGGCCTTATGAAGACTCTTCCAAAACTGGGACACAAACCTGGTATCTCTATCTGATACAATAGATACCGGAACACCATGGAGTCTCACGATCTGCTCAATATACAAATTAGCCAATCTTTCACTAGAGACCCCAACTCTGAAAGGTAGGAAATGAGCTGATTTTGTTAGTCTGTCCACAATGACCCAAACTGCATCATTACTCCTGGGGTTTTGGGCAGACCAGTCACAAAGTCCATTGTAATCTTTTCCCATTTCCACTGTGGAATCATCAGAGACTGAAGAGGTCCCGCAGGCCTTTGATGCTCGGCCTTCACTCGCTGACACACCAAGCACTTGGCCACATACTGAGCAATCTCCCTCTTCATACCTTTCCACCAAAAATTTTCTTTTAAGTCTCTGTACATCTTAGTGCCACCTGGATGCACAGTATAGGGAGAGTAGTGAGCCTCCTTCAAAATTTCAGCCTTTAGCTCCTCATTTGGCACACAAAGTCTCCTTCAAATTTCAGGGATCCATCCTCCATTATAAAATTCATTCTGAACTCCTGACTGCACAGCTTCTTTAATCCTTTGTAGATCTGGATCTTCCATCTGGGAGGACTTGATTCTGTCAACTAGGTCGGCTGGAGTACAAGTGCTGCAACAAGCCCATCAGACTGCTGTACTCTCAACCAACCTCCCACTTCTCCAGATCTCTCAATGTGAGGCTGGGAAGTAATCATAGCAGCTAACTCAGAAGAGGATTTTCTGCTCAAGGCATCAGCTACTACATTGGCCTTCCCAGGATGATACTGTAGATTCAGGTCATAATCCTTCAATAGTTCCAACCACCTCCTCTGCCTTAAATTTAGCTCCTTCTGTGTGAAGATGTATTTTAGACTCTTATGATCTGTATACACATCACACGACACTCCATATAGATAATGCCGCCAAATCTTCAGGCAAAAACCACAGCAGCCAATTCCAGATCATGAGGGATAATTCTGCTCATAAGGTTTCAGTTGTCTGGAGGCATAAGCTATCACCTTTCATTCTGCATCAAACACATCCCAATCCTTTCCGAGAGGCATCAGTATATAGTAAAACCTTCAGATCCTGTCGGAAGAACAAGAATGGGAGCTGACACCAGGCGCTGCTTTAACTCCTGGAAACTTTTCTCACACTCCACTGTCCAGTCAAACTTCACTCGCTTTTGGGTTAAGCGAGTTAGGGGTAGAGCAATGCGAGAGAAGCCTTCCACAAATTTACGGTAATACCCGGCTAACCCCAAGAAGCTTCTGACTTCTGCCACATTGGAAGGTCGGCTCCAGCTAATGATAGCTTCAATCTTTTTGGGTCCACAGATACACCATCTTTAGAGATTATATGACCCAAGAAAGATACTTGATCAACCAAAATCACACTTCTGCAGCTTGGCATAAAGCTTCTTCTCTCGAAGAATCTGCAGCACGATCCTCAGGTGGTCCTCATGCTCCTTATGGCTCTTGGAATATATCAGAATATCATCAATGAAAACCACCACAAACTGATCCAATATGGCTTAAAAATTCTGTTCATCAAGTCCATGAATGCTGCTGGGGCATTAGTTAACCCAAACGGCATCACCAAGAACTCATAGTGGCCATATCTGGTTCTGAATGCTGTCTTAGGCACATCCCCTCCTTGACTTTGAGTTGATGGTACCTGACCTGAGATCAATCTTTGAGAATATCCGGGCTCCTTGGAGTTGATCAAACAAGTCATCAATCCTCGGCAGAGGGTACTTATTCCGCACTGTTACCTTATTGATTTCCGGTAATCAATGCAGAGTCGAAGACTGCCATCCTTCTTCTTAACAAATAGAACTGGAGCACCCCAAGGAGAACACTGGGTCTGATAAATCCCCGATCTAGGAGCTCCTGCAATTGATCTTCAGTTCTTTTAGCTCAGCCGGGGCCATACGGTAAGGGGCCTTGGATATAGGTCCAGTTCCAGGAACTAGATCAATAGAGAACTCGACTTCCCGATCTGGGGTAAATTAGTCAAATCATCAGGGAAGACATCAGGAAATTCGAGCTATGGAATATCCTCCAACTTGGTCTCTTCCTGCTGAAGGTCCTTGACTACAGCAAGAAATCCTTGACCACCACTCATCAAATACTTTCCAGCCTGCATCGCTGATATGAACACTGAGGCTAGGTGTTTCTGACCACCAGTAAAACTGAATTCAGGCTGATTGGAATTTTGAAGTTGACATCTTCCTGAAGCAGTCTACTGAAGCATGATAGGAGGCCAACCAATCCATTCCAAGGATAACATCGAAAAACTTCAGTGGGAGGACAATGAGATCAGCATTCAACCTCCTATCCTCCAAGATAATTGGGCAAGATTTGCATACTGTGTCAACTTTCATAACATCTCCATTTGGAAGCGCAATATGCAACTCTTGCTCTAGAGGAATAGGTGTCAATGATGCATTCTTGTCAAGATAGATGTCAGATATGAAAGAATGCGTGGCACCCGGGTCAATTAAAGTTTGAGCATAAGCAGTACCTACTTTAATCATTCCTGGACATAAGTGTAATTTGTTTTAATTCAAGGATTAACCTACTTTTAATTAACTATCAATGCATTGCACTAGATAAGAATGTAATACTAGATATAACATTAAAGGGTATACCTGTCACCACAGAATTAGAGCGGCAGCATCCTGTTGAGTGAGGTAAAGACCCTTCCCTGGGTCCTCGGCTGCTGCTGCTGGCCTCTGCCTTGATCCGCAGAGGCTGCTGATCCTTCCGAAGGGNGACAGATGGAGAGGCTGACAGCGACATATCGCAACCGACATTGAGCATGTTAGAGGTGTCTTGCCCCACCAGCCATGCCAAACGCGGCGCTATAGGTGGCAGGTGGGCCTAGTCGCGTCAGGCATGCACCGTTACGGGTTGCGGGCACGCGCTGTTGCAGGAGGTAGTGGTCCATATGGCCACCACAAACGGTTGGTGGGCCACGTGGGTGCATCAGGTGGCTCGATGGATGGCGAGACATGGGGCCTAAAGTTAGGGAGTCTCCCAGTCCCGAGGCCGAGGCCGAGGGGACGCCGGGTCTGAGGCCGATGCCGAGGGGACGACCGAAGGGGCCTCGGAGGCCGAAGGGGCCTCGGAGGCTTAAGAAGTAGGCCCCGTTTCTCTTCTTCTGCAACTCCCAATCCTTTTGACAGCATTCATATCCCTCTCAATCACCAAGGCCTTATTCACTACAGCACTGTAAGTGAGGAGCTCAAATGCATTGACTGCTTGCCTCAGTCTGGGTCGCAGTCCCTCAGTGAATCTGGTGACCTTGGCCATTTCATTGGTCACAATATTTGGAGCAAAACGGGCCAACCTGGTGAATTCAGCTTCATACTGGGCCACAGAAAGATCCTTTTGCTCCAATTTGATAAACTCTGATTCCATCTGTCTCTGTACACTCCTGGGGAAGTATTTGTCGAAGAATATCTCTCTAAACTCTCCCCAAGAAATAATCTGTCCATTCCGACGCTGCTCCTCAACTAACCACCAATCATAGCTTCTCCCTGGAGAAGATAGGTGGCAATCTGATCCGCTCCATATCCTGACTACCATGGGCCATAAAAGCCTTCTCCATGTCTCGCACCCACCGCTCAGCATCAACAGGGTTGGTGGATCCAGAGAAAGGGGCAGGGGCAAATTTCTTGAAGTCTGCAAAGCTGCGGCCAACCCCTATCCAGGATTGAGATGGAGTAGGCTGGGTCTGTGGAGCAGTAGAGTCAGGCTGAGTCTGGAATAGGAGGGGCAGGCTGTGTCTGCGGGGCAGTGTGAGCAGGCTGAGTGGACAAGGCCTGCAGAATCTGTGCTGCAAGTCCCGCATCGACTGCGCCATACCCGAGAGAACCTGAAGCATCTCGGTCTGGAGTTGCTGCTGATCAGTCCCGACTGAATTGGCAGGGCAGCAGCTCCGGTGGCTTCCAGACCTCCCGGTTGGCCAGCATTACCAACCTGGGAACTCTCATCATTTTGTCGACTTCTAGTGCGACGTGCCATTCTTATCTCCTGATAAATTAGTTGTAATTAATATCATGTAAACATTAATTGTTAGGCTTTCAAAGCATAATATCTGAGATTCCTTTAAATTTATAATTGTCTCAATGTCACTCTAGTGTTTTGCCTAAAGTGTCATCATGTATATGTCCCTAATGTCATAACCTAGGCTCTGATACCACTAAAGCTGTCACGCCCCAGTCCCAAAATTTGAGCTAGGGTGACAACCCGCCGCATGCCAGGCATGCAAGGCGTCTCGAACTTCATCACATAAATCAATATAAAGCAAAATTCAATCCATGATTTATTACAAACCATAATTATCAGTCTTGGGCTACCTGCCCTACACAAGCAAATCTGAACTAAATCAATATAATAAAACTAAGTCTATTTAATAGAAGCTCCTTCTATCCCAATTATCCTTCTTCATTCCTGAGGCTCTGAAAAACATTATGAGAATTTATGAGCTCACACTCAATAAGTAAGCCTAATATAATTTCAAAATTTCATTTATCATGCTATCAGCAGGTTCATGTCATCAGATCAATTAATTTGAAACTTAATTCAATAATAATTACTAGAATATGCGATGTAAACAAACATTGTTTATACTGTCATTATTTTTCTTTATGTGTCCCACGGCCCTACAACACACATCTTGTGTATCACTCTTAAATATCCCCTAAGAGGAAGGGTCCTGGTACCAGTATTCTGTCATCTGTCATGTGATAATCTATCATGTGAGAATCTGTCATGTATCTGTGATCATGTGATAATCTGTCATGTGAGAACCGCGGCGACACATAAAGTTTTACTGTCATTATCATAATTACATATTATCATAGTAACAACATGATTTTGCAAAATTAACATAATTACATTTAACTGTAAGTTCACAGTTTACAAATTAAATAATTTATAAAATTATAATACTTGACTTACTTACCTCAGTATGCAAATTCAATTGATAACCCAGCTAATTGGACACCTGGGAACCTACAGTATCATTTTTCATTATTAAATTTCTAAAATCTGAATTATAAAATAATTCTTAAACTCTACCCAAACCACTTCACGGGCCCAACTTTGGGCTCGAATATCTCTCAATGTATACACCCAAATAGGAAAAAAAATTATCCCAGAAACTAGAATCAATCCTGATTCGGGCCATATATTTACTTTGCCATTCTCGGCCCGATACAGGGCCCAAAACACTGCTCAAACTGGGCTCCAGAGAAGGCCCAACAGGCCCAAAACCAACGGCCCAACGGCCCATTAATCCCTTATTACCCGCTCCTCTGTTTCTTTTGAAACAGAGGAGCTGAGAGTGTGCCGGCGGCCAGGGCCGCCGCCGGCCAAATTGAGGCGGCCGGCCGCCGTTGGCCGGACCGTGGCCGGCCGCCGCGGCCAGCCTCCCCCTCCTCTCTCTCTCATCAATTCTCTTCAATCTTTCTTTTTCTCTTTCATCGCCGCGTCTTCCATGGTGCCGGCGCCAATTCCGGCCAAATTGGGTCGGTCCGGCCACCGTTGGCCGGACCAAAGCCGGCCACCGCCGCGGCCGGCCTCCCCTCCTTCTCTCTCTCCCCAATTTCTTCTTTCTCCTCTCTTCTCTCTCACTTTTATCGTGGCCACGATGCGTGCACGGCCGGCCACCATGGCCGGCCGGACCTCCACCGGACGCAAGCCCGGCGCCGGTGGAGGTCCGACCAAGGCTCAGGCCCGGCGAAGCGGCGAGCACGCCGCCGGGCCCGAACCAAGGATCGGACCGGCGGTTATCTTCCCAGGAGTTCCTCTCTCCCTCCCTGCTCCTCTCTCTCTCTCTCTCTTCCGGCACCCCACCGGATGCCGCCCTCGGTGCCGGTGGGGTTGTCGGCGGGGCTCAGGCCCGGCGAGGCGGCGGGCATGCCGCCGGGCCTGAACCTGTGTCGACACAGGGAAGGAACTGGGTTCTTCAACCGGTTCCTCCCTGTCTCTCCTTTTTTTTTTTTCTCTCTCTAACTTTCTCTCTCTCTTAGGCATGGACATGGACTTACCAGGAGCAGGCTCGTGCATGATGACGATGGAAAGTGGCATTCACGAATGATGGGAAGGAGGTTTCGGTGATCTTTTAAAGGCGGTGCAGAGTCCTCAAATCAAGGGACTTTGTAGTTAGATATACTTGGAATTCAAATATCTAGAGTCTATCTTCCTGATCTCGTGATAACTCTCACGAGTAGTTGAGCAATCCAGGGGATTACAGTTACCATTCGATTCAAAGGTCGCATTATAAGGAGAAAGATTAGAATACTTGTTGACACCAAGTCGCCTTCCTTTAACGTCGGGAAACGAAGGTCCTTCTCCACGAGAAGCTCCTGCAAGAAAGTCCTCGGAGATCGGTTGCACCAGTGGGGACCCTCCGATGCTCAAGTAAGCAACTCGGGAATAGACAAGAATGAATTAGCAAAAAGATAACTAGAGAGCTTGAGTTCAGATCCCCCTCATCGTTGTGAGTGCGGGGTTTTATACCTGTTCGAGGGTCCCTTTTCCCGCTTCCAGAAGGTGGTTGATTTCGAGGTATCCTTGTCTGGTAGCAGACAGATGGAGAGGCTGACAGCGACATATTGCAACCGACACTGAGCATGTTAGAGGTGTCTTGCCCCACCAGCCACCCGCCAAACACGGCGCTATAGGTGGCAGGTGGGCCTAGTCGCGTCAGGCGTGCGCCGTTACGGGTTGCGGCCATGCGCTGTTGCAGGAGGTAGTGGTCCATGTGGCCACCACAAACGGTTGGTGGGCCACGTGGGTGCATCAGGTGGCTCGAGATGGCGAGACATGGGGCCTAAAGTTAGGGAGTCTCCCAGTCCCGAGGCCGAGGCCGAGGGGACGCCGGGTCTGAGGCCGATGCCGAGGGGATGACCGAAGGGGCCTTGGAGGCCGAAGGGGCCTCGGAGGCTTAAGAGGGGGCTCCGTCAGTTACTTTCCTCGCTAACTCTAATGACGTTGGATCAGCCACATCAGATGCCCCCTCACTTCTGAGACAAAGCGGGCCCACCTCTACAAGGCGAAAGGGGTGCCACCTCGCAAGTGGCTGATCCCTACATGCTGCCAACTGCCGAAAGGCATATGCCCATGGGTGCAGTGACGCCTTGGCACGGGCGATTTGGGGGTTGCAACAGCATCATCTCTAATGTCCGTCTGATCCGTGGAGATCCACCTCGGAGTGGGGGCGTCCTCTCAGGGCTCACGAAAAGCCATCGCCATCATTGCCATCATGACGCTGACGCCAGCACTGCCTCGTGATTGGCTGAAGGCGGAGCGTCTCATGTACCGGGCACCTGTCGAGGGGACTCTGCCTATGGTGTGAGTCCACATGGCCGGGCAGGTGAGGAGGGACAATTTGAAACCGATAAGTCGGGGAAAAGCTGAGTTTCACGACTTTGCTCTACAACTGTTTTCTTCCTCTGTTCTCCTCGACTCCGTCTTCTTCCTGCTCTTGCTGTTTTTCACTGCAGGTTAGCTTCCTGACCTTTCCAGACTCCTAACTCTTCCACAGCTCTCCAAATGTCTTCTTCTCCATCCTGGCCTTCATCCGTCGACCCTGAGGACCAAATTTCTTCCTCGAGGCTTCGTGCCTCTCCGTCTCCTGCCCCTCGTGGTCCTCCTCCTCCTTCGCTCCCTTGGAAGACCATATCCCCCTCTCTCAACGGCGAGCCGCCATCGCGGCTCCGGTTAGGAGACGCTCGGTAGCCGCCGGTGCCTCCTCGAGGGTGGGGGCGGACTCCCCGATGGGGACCGCCTTCACGGTAACATACCAGGACTTAGCAAATATTAGGGCATGTTACCAAATCTCTAGAGACATAGGGCTCTTCTTGCCGACCTTCGACGATAGAGTGATCTCCTCTCGATCTGGTAGGATAACTCTTTATGAAATCTCCTTTAAGTTAGGTCTTCGTCTGCCCTTCCACCTTTTTTTTTAACCTCCTCGACCGCTATTCCTTGACTCACGTCCAGTTGGTCCCGAAAGGTTGTAATACCTTAAAAGTAATTTCATATCAATTTGCAAACACGCGATCCCCTTGGAAAAGAAGGCTTGGCAGGAATGATTCTCTCCTCCTACTAGGAGTTAATGAGGATCTAAGGATTGCAGATTTATGGGGCCATGATCAAGTTGTTAAATAATTTAAAAGTGTTTATAGCTTGTAAAGGTGTGTCCTTTGAACACATCTATTGCTTGAAGTGATGTCTTTTGAATAAGTGATGTGTTTTTTGAACACATCTATTTTCTGAAGT
Source organism: Calamus simplicifolius (assembly GCA_900491605.1). Classification (NCBI taxonomy): domain Eukaryota; kingdom Viridiplantae; phylum Streptophyta; class Magnoliopsida; order Arecales; family Arecaceae; genus Calamus; species Calamus simplicifolius. Next base: position 209,601 of record UESW01004375.1, read on the forward strand.
GATGTGTGTTTTAAATACATATATTCCTTGAAGTAATATGCCTTTTGGTTATATTATTACATGAACTGGTGTGTCTATTCCATGGAACGGTGTGTCTTTTAAGCACAACTGTTAGTGTAAACACATATGTTAATGGTAGCTATTGGATTTTTATAAATTAAGGGTGACCCCAAGTAATTCAAATAATTCCTTCACATCTGTATTTGAGAGAGTTGGATTTTATAAGTTCTGTTATATCCTGGAGGAGTTTGAATCCTTAAGAAAAGTGAGATCATGCCTCAAAACTTCTCTATTCTTCTTTTTTCTCTACTTTTGTTTCACTTGTATTTTCCAACAATCTTAAGGATTCAAAAATTCATGGCAAGATCTTAAGGATTCAAAAAATTCATGGCAAGTGAAAACAGAAGATATGACTATTCCTTTGAATACCAATTTCAAGCTGTTGAACTTGGATGCAGTCAAGTTGGGCAGATTTGGTAGTACCAATTATATGTGCTAGAAGGATAAAATGACTTTCTTGCTGACAACGCTGAAAGTATTATATGTTCTTGATCCAAACTTTCCATCTACAACAACACCGAGGGAAGATGATATCGAAGCTGTGAAGAATGAAAGGTTGAAGCGTGAGGAAGATGAACTCATATGCCATAGACACATTCTGAATTCTCTCACTGATAAGCTTTATGATCTTTAATGCAACATGTCCTTTCCCTTGGACATCTGGACTGCTTTGGAGAAGAAATACAGACATGAGAAGAAAGGCATTGACAAATTCCTTGCATTGAAATTTTTTGAGTTTGAAATAAAAGATAATACTTCCATCATGGATCAAGTGCATGAATTACAAATTCTGGTGTCAAGAATGGTAGAATTAGAGATGAAGATCCCTGATTCACTTCAAGTGGGAGCTATTCTTTCAAAACTTGCTCCATCTTGGAATGATTTTAGGAAGAAGGTTCTGCATTCAAATGAAATTTTAACAATGGAGCAGTTCCAAACAAATCTCCAAATTAAGGCAGAAAATCGTGCACAAGATGCAATACTGGAATCGTCAAAAGTTAATTATGTGAGTAAAAGATCTAATAAGCCTTTTTCGGACAAACTAAAGCCTCAAAATAAAGGCAATGCATTCAAGAAATTATCTTCTAGAAGAATAAGCCTTGTTACCATTGTGGTAAGAAAGACCATTTTATTAATGAATGCAGGTTCAAGAGTATGCTGCCAAGAATTTTGGTTCTAGTTCTAAAGGAGAAACGAGCAACAAGGCAAATCTTATTGAGCATGAATTTGTTGCAATGGTTGCTAAAATGATGACTGAATTGAACATGGCTAATCCTGCTAAGTCTATGGATTGGTGGCTGAACTCTGGTGCAACAGTTCATGTTTACAACAATAAAGCTCAATTCAAGTTATATGAAGAACTGCATGAACCAGATGAAGTTCTCATGGAAAATGGTGTTACAACAAAAGTATTGGGCAAAGGCACTGTAGAATTGAAATTCATATCAGGCCACAAATTGACTTTGTTCAATGTCTTCCATGTACATGAGATTAGGAAGAACTTGGTTCCTGTACACCTGTTATGTAAGAAAGGCTTAAAAGTTCTTTTAGAGTTTGATAAAGCCATTATATCAAAAAATAACAATTTTGTTGGGAAAGGTTACTCATGTGATGGAATGTTCAAGTTAAGTATTAATGAAATAATTAATGTTTCTGTTTATATTATTGAGTATTCTTCTTCTTTATGGTATGCTAGATTAGGATATGCAAATTATGAATTGGTAAAATACATATTTAAACATGGATATTTAACTTATCAAAATGATTTCAACAATAAATGCGAAATCTGTGTACAAGGAAGATGACTAAAAAATCTTTTCCCAAAAGAGAAAGAAATACAAAATTATTAGATTTAGTGCATTTTGATATTTGTGAATTAAATGGTCATCTTACTAGAGGAGAAAAAAAGATACTTTATTACATTTATTGATGATTGTTCTAGATATGCTTATGTGTATCTTATAAGGATATAAAAGATAAGGCTTTTGATAAGTTTAAAGAATACAAAACTGTTGTGGAGAATCGGAAAGAGAAGAAAATTAAAGTTCTTTGAAATGATAGGGGAGGCGAGTATTTTTCAGATGTTTTTTAATAATTTTGTGAAGAACATGGCATCATACACCAATGAATGGCCCTCTATTCACCCCAACAGAATGGTTTGGCAGAAACAAAAAATAGAATATTAGTTGATATGATTAATTGCATATTGTTAAATTCAAAATTATCATTTAATTTTTGGGGATAAGCATTACTTACTATCAATCATGTCACTAATAGAATTCCATCCAAGAAACTCATGTGTCTCCCTGTGAGACTTGGAATAAAGGCAAGAGGCCTAATCTAAATTATTTCAAAGTATAGGGGTGTCTTGCATTTTATAAAGTGCTAGAGCCACAAAGAGCAAAACTAGGACCAGGAGGCAAAAGAAGTGTATTTGTTGGTTATGTGGCAAACTCCAAGGCCTATAGTTTATTGGATTTGGAATCAAATGTCATAGTAGAATCAGTGCATGTTGAGTTCTTTGAAACAAGTTTATCAATGATCATCCTAATTTGACAGATTCTAGAACTCTTTGAGTAATTTAATATAAGAAAATCATATTATTCCAGGTTCAGTTATTGAGGAGAAAAGAAAAGACAATGATGGTTCAATTTTGAACCAAGAAGTAGTAGAGTCAGGAAAGAAAAGTCTCTTGATCTTGATTTTATTTCTTCATAATCTATTGTCTTCCTCACTGAAGCAAACAAAAATGAAATACTTCAGAAAATATGCATAGTGTTAAATGTGGAAGATGACCCAAAAAAATTTAAAGAAGTAATAACTTCAAGGGGTGTAGCTTTCTAAAAAGAGGCTATAATGATGAGATGGATTTGCTCCTGGTTTTAAACTAATTGGCTGCAAATGGGTATTTAGACGAAATTATAATGGTTCAATACAAACCTTTAAGGTGAGATTGATTGCCAAAGGTTTTACTCAAAAGAAAGTCATAAATTATTTTGACATATATGCTCCTATTGCAAGAATAACATCCATAAGAGTTCTTTTAGCATTGACAATAATCTACAAGCTACATGTTCATCAAATGGATGTTAAAACAACATTTTTGAATAGTGACTTAAATGAGGAAGTTTACATGGAGTAACCAGAAAGTTTTATACTTTCTGGAAATGAAAAGAAAGTATGTAAATTATTTAAGTAACTTTATGGCTTAAAGCAAATTCCTAAGCAATGACATCAAAAATTTAATGCAAGTGTTCTTGCAAATGGCTTTAAGCATAATGATGCAGATAAGTGTGTTTACTCAAAGTTTATTAGGATTATGGCGTGATAATATGTCTCTACGTTGATGACATGTTAATTTTTTGTACAAACATATTGGGTATAAATGAGACCAAAGAGTATCTAACTTCAATCTTTAAAATGAAAGATTTAAATGAAGTAGATATATTTTGGGAATTAATGTGAAGAGACATGATCATGGCTTTGCACTTACTCAATCACATTACATAGAATAGATGTTGAGTGAATTTCAATATCCCAATATAAGAGAAGCTCCAACTCCATATGATCCTAGTATGAAGTTGACCATAAATTCTGATCATATTGTAGCTCAATTAGAGTATGCAAGTGTAATTGGGAGTCTAATGTATGCAATGCATTGTATTAGGCCAGATATAGCTTTTTCAGTGTGCAAGTTGTTAAGATACACAAGTAAACCAAGTCATGAACATTGGAAAGCTAATAGAAGAGTTCTTGGTTATCTCCAGAAAACAAAAGAAATTGTTTATTTTACTCAAATTATCCAGCGGTCTTAGAAGGATATACAGATGCAAGTTGGATCACTAGCAAAAGTGATAACAAATCCACTTCAGGGTGGATCTTTACACTTGGGAGTAGTGTAGTATGTTGGGCATTGTTGGAGAAATTATTGAGAAATTATTTACCTAATATTGATTTTGATGATTAACAAAAGCCATGAGTATATTCCTTGTGTTTCTGATAGATTTGATAAGTGTTTCAGGAATTAAGATCAGTTATTTATCCAAATGATACTTAGAAATCAGTTTTGAATAGAATTTCAATGGAATTTATCTAAGTTCAGAACTTGGAGCCGACACCTAACAGTCTCGAGCCAACTCCAGAGCGTATCAGAACAGTTCTATATTTTGGCACGGTTTGGAGTCGACACCTAGAGTTTCGGAGCCGACACCTAAAGTTTCAAGCTGACACTCGACCTGGCGGAGCCGACTCTAACCTGAGATACAGAGAAACTTTTCTGCTTCAGAAGCCGGAGCTGACACATGGATTTTGGGAGCCGACTCTAACCTGAGTTACAGAGACTATGTTTTTCGGAGCAATTTCTTGGAGCCGACACTTCAGAAATCGGGAGCCGACTCCAGTCAGCGGGGAGTCGACACGTTGTAAAGTCGGAGCCGACTCCACGCCGAATTAATTTTTGCTATTTATGGAAACACGATCTGAAGCCGACACATGAAAAGTTGGAGCCGATTTCAACCTATCAAGGACGATTTTCAAAAGTGCCAGATTAGCTCTAACGGATATATTTTTCCACCTAACTCTCAACGGATCTATTTTTTTGCATGGAGAATCATCCAAGGTACTTTGTAATGGCTATTTTCTCACCTAATCTTGGATTAAGACTCTATAAAAGGAGGGATTCATCCGTTTGAAAAGAAGAACATAAATAGAGAGAAAATAACAAAAAAATCAAGAGATATTTAAAGGAAAAATCTCTGAGTTCATATCCATCTTTCAAAGAGAGATTCAAGAGAAATCCTAAGCCCTAAAAGTTCAAATTCGGAGGATTCTCAAAAGAAGAGAAGAAGAGCAAAAGCCTTATTTCCTCAAAGTCTCTCCAACAGATTTTGGTCAAGAATCAGAGCTGAAGCTTGATTCAACCATTCAAAAGAGAAGAGAAAAAGAAGAAAAGAAGAAAAGCTCAAATCCACTTGGCTTCAATCAGGCTTTTCTTACTCTTGTTTATTTACATTGCTTATTTGCTCATTTAAGGAGCTTTACCTTGTTGTAAACATTATCTTGATTTGCTGTTTACTAATTCAATCAGGGGGATTGAATTAGTTGAGGTAGTTTACCTCGGAACAAGCTAGTTTAGCTTGGGGTTGGATTTTGTGCTAGTGAACCCGTGAAAACCGGATGGGTTCATTGTGACCCCATGTAAAACAATAAGTTAGAGTTGTGAGCTTGTAAAACAACTCAACTGTAATCAGTGGATTATAGTGTGGACCCAAGAATTGCTTGGGAGTGGACGTAGGTGTGGGATACACCGAACCACTATAAATATCTTTGTTTGTAGTGATTATCTCTCTCTCTCTCTCTCTTATTGTGTTTTACATTATTGCTTCACTTCATAAGTTCACTTAATCCTTGTAAATAGGTTTTAAGTTTTAAGTGTTAAATTTTTTAAAGAACCCAATTCACCCCCCCTTTTGGGTTGCCATCTGGGCCAACAATTGATATCAGAGCTTATGCTCATATATAGTTGATCTAACGATCAAGAGTTAAAGATCCAAATGGCAACACAAGCTGGATCATCTTTTGTTGAAGGTCAATCCACTAATAGGCCACCTCTATTTAATGGCCTAATTATCATATTGGAAAGCAAGAATGATGATTTTCATTTAAGCATTAGATTATGAATTGTGGAGTGTCATTACAAATGGACCTAGCACATCCACACATTGTAGATGGTTCAATCGTTCCTAAGCCCGAAAGGGATTGGAATGAGAATGATAAGAAAATGGCTCAGCTCAATGCAAAAGCCATGAATATTTTATATTGTTCTTTGGATGCAAATGAATTCAACAGAATATCTACTTGCATTTTAGCCAAAGAAATTTGGGATAGACTAGAAGTTACCCATGAGGGTACTAACCAAGTAAAAGAATCCAAAATTAACATTCTAGTGCACAAATATGAATTGTTTAGCATGGAACAAACTGAATCAATCACATGCATATACACTAGATTCACTGATATTGTTAATGGTTTGAAAAGTCTTGGTAAGCCTTATACTAATTCTGAATTGGTGCGTAAAATTCTTAGATCTCTTCAAAGAACATGGAAAGCAAAAGTAACTGCAATCTAAGAAGCCAAAGATTTGCATGCTCTACCTTTGGAGGAGCTCCTTGGATCCTTGATGATCCATGAGCTGACAATGAAGTAGCATCAAGAGGAAGAAGATAAGAAGAAAAGAACCATAGCACTTAAGGCTGCAGAAAGGAAATAAGCAGCAGTGAGGAAGAAGATGAAGATGATAATAGCTCTCCTTGCAAATAAGTTTAGAAAGTTTATGCAAAGAAGGAGACCCATCCATAAAAGGAAATCAGGAATTAAATGGAAGGAGAAAAGGAAAAAGAAAAAGACAAAGAGAAAGAACCCTTGACATGTTATGAATGCAAAAAGCTGGGGCATTTTTGATCTGAATGTCCTCAACTAAAGAAGGGTTACAAGAAGAAGAAGAAGGCCTATGTTGCAACTTAGAGTGATAGTGAAGAGTTTTCATCCGAAGAAGAACAAAAAGAGGTTGAAAACATATGCTTCATGGAAAACGACGAAAAAAGGTAAATTCCGAAGCCAATGATGATTTTACTTTTGATGAATTGTATGACGCCTTTAATGAANGAAGAAAGCCTATGTTGTAACTTGGAGTGATAGTAAAGAGTCTTCATCTGAAGAAGAATAAAAAGAGGTTGCAAACATATGCTTTATGGCAAACGATGAAAATAAGGTAAATTCTGAAGCTCATGATGACTTTACATTTGATAAATTGTATGATGCTTTCAATGAGTTAGTTAGTGATTTTAAGGTTTTGAGAATAAAAAATAAATCTTTGAAAACTGAAAACCTAAATCTTCTCAAAGAGAAAAATGAACTAATTCTTGAGGTTAAAAATCTGAAATCTGAAAATGAAAATGTTTTAAAAGAAAAGGAATCAATTTCAAACGAAAATATTAATTTGAAGAAAAAAATTGATAAATATAAGAATATTGTTGATAAATTCATATATAGCTCAGAAAATTAAATTTACTTTTAAGTAATCAAAGAGCTATATTTGATAAAGCTGGTTTAGGATATAAACCACACATGAAACAAAAATATGTCAACAATTTCTTTGTAAAGAAAAATGAGATTTTATGTTATCATTGCAACAAAAAAGGGCATAAATCTTATGAATGCAATTTTAGAAAAACTAATAAGAATCTAAATATCAAAGGCAAGAAAATATGGGTTCCAAAAGGAACAATCTTTATTGCTACTAACCTTGAAGGACCCAAGAAAGCTTGGGTACTTAAACATAAGATTTGATTATCTTGCAGGAGTGTCTTGCGGCTAAAGGATTAAAAGAAAGTGGTATCTTGATAGTGGCTACTCAAGACATATGACGAATGATAAGGATCAATTCATCACCCTTGAAGATAAAAGAGGAGTTGTTACCTTGGAGACAATGGCAAAGGCCAAATTATGGGATTTGTTAAAATTCAAATAACTCCATTTACTTTTATAAAAATTTTATATGTTGTTGGTTTAAAGCATAACTTAATTAGCATTAGCCAATTGTGTGATAAAGGTTTCAAAGTTTCATTTGAAGCTTCTATTTGCACTGTTTCTAATCCATTGACAATAGCATTATATTTATTGAAATAGAAATGGCAATGTATACTTAATTGATTTAGACAATTTGTCTACTAGTAATATTGCTTAATTGCTGATAATGCTAAGTAAATGAGATTGGATGGCTATGGCATCGTAGATTAGGTCATGCAAGTCACACTTAGTTTCAAAATTAATTAGAATGGATTTAGTTAAAGGTCTTCAAAGTTATATTTTGAAAATAATAGAATTGTGATGCATGTCAATTTAGAAAACAAACTAGAAATTCTTTCAAATCTAAAAATATTGTTTCAACTACTAGGCCACTCGAACTACTTCATATGAACATTTTTGGACCTACTAGAATCACTAGTCTAGGAGGAAAGAAATATGATCTTACGATAGTAGATGATTACTCTAGATATACTTGGGTTTTATTTTTGGCTCACAAAGATGAGACTTTCTCGATATTCCTGAAATTCTTCAAGAAAGTCACAAATGAGAAAAATAACACCATAGTGTCTCTTAGAAGTGATCATGGTACAGAATTTGAAAATTATCAATTTAAAAATTTCTATATTGAAAATGGAATTCATCATAATTTTTCTGTACCTAGAACACCACACAAAACGGAGTCGTAGAAAAAAAAATAGATATTAAAAGATATGGCCCGTACCATGCTATGTGAAAGCCAACTCCCAAAGTACTTCTGGGCGGAAGCTATAAACACAGAATGTTACATCCTTAATAGAGCTTTAATTAGGCCAATTCTTAAGAAAACTTCCTATGAACTATGGCATAATAGAAAACCTAACATTAGTTATTTTCATGCATTTGGTTGTCGATGTTTTATTCATAATAATGGTAAGGACAATCTTGAAAAAAATTGATGCTAAATCTGATGAAGGAATATTTTTAGTTATTCAACATCTAGTAAAGCATATAGAGTATTTAACAAGAAATATTTAATTGTAGAAGAATCAATTCATGTAGTATTTGATGAGTCTTTAGCATCAAGTTCTGAGAAGATTGATAATGAGGAAGATACAATTTTGCTTGAAAGAGATATTGAAAAATTGAATATAAATGTATCTTCAGACCATGAACAAGAAGCTAAAGATGATGACTCACCTAAGGATGATATTATTGATACTACTCGTAATGATGTAGATCTACCTAAAGATTGGAGATATTCTTATGGTCATCCTAAGGATTTAATCATAGGTGATCCATCTCAAGGAGTAAGAACTAGATCATTAATGAGGAACATCAATAATCATCTTGCATTTGTATCTCACATAGAACCCAAAACTATTGAAGAAGCTGAAAAAGATAATAATTGGATGTTAGCTATGCAATAGGAATTAAATCAATTTACTAGAAATAATGTGTGGTCCTTAGTTGATAGACCCAAAGGTCATTCTATTGTAGGATCTAAATGGGTATTAGAAATAAATTAGATGAAAATGGCATAGTAATTAGAAATAAAGCAGATTAGTTGCAAAAGGATATAATCAAGAAGAAGGAATTGATTTTGATGAAACTTTTGCACATGTTTCTAGATTATAAGCAATTAGACTATTACTTGCATTTGCATACCATATCAACATTAACTTATTTTAAATGGATGTTAAAAGTGTATTTTTAAATGGTTTTATAAATAAGAAAATTTTTGTAGAACAACCACCAGGTTTTGAAGATCATGAATTTCCAAATCATGTTTATAAATTACACAAAGCACTTTATGATTTAAAGCAAGCACCTAGAGCTTGGTATGATAGATTAAGCAAATTTCTAATTAAAAATAATTTTTCTAAGAAAATATTGATAAAACCTTATTTTTGAAAAGAAAAGATAAAGATTTATTGGTAGTACAAATTTATGTAGATGATATTGTATTCGATGCTTCTAACAATCTTTTGTGTCAAGAATTTGCTAAGTTAATGCAGGGTGAATTCGAGATGAGCATGATAGGAGAACTCAACTTCTTCCTAGGACTTCAAATCAAACAAGAAAGATGAAGACGGTAAGCCTATTGATAAAAAATATTATAGAGGTATGATAGGCTCTCTACTTTACTTAACTGCAAGTAGACCTGATATTATGTTTGTTGTTTGCTTATGTGCTAGATATTAGTCTGAACCTAAGAATCACACTTAATTGCAGTAAAAAGAATACTTAGATATCTAAATATAATTAAAAATGTAGAATTATGGTATTCTAGAGACTCAACATTGAATTTGATTACATATTTTGATTCTGATTATGCTGGTTGTAAATTGGATAGAAAGAGTACAAGTGGTGCATGCCAATTCTTAGAAAGTAACTTAATCTCTTGGTTTAGCAAAAAGCAAAATTCAGTTGCATTATCAACTGCTGAAGCTGAATATGTTGCAGCTGGAAGTTGCTGTGCTCAAATCCTTTGGATTAAGCGACAACTTGAAGATTATGGTATAACACTTGATAAAACACTAATTATATGTGATAACACTAGTGCAATAAACTTGACAAAAAAAACCAATCCAACATTCAAGAACTAAACACATTGAAATTAGATATCATTTTATTAGAGAATATGTAGCTAATAATGACATTTGTCTTGATTATGTTTGTACGATGAACAATTAGCTGACATTTTAACAAAACCCTAAGTGAAGAAAGATTTTGTTATCTTAGAGGAGAATTAGGAGTTTGTGATCCATTGGAATGATTTTTAAATCTCCTAGGAATGATTATCTAGAATTCAATCATTTTTCTTAATTTTCTTATGATATTAAGGATGATTTATCTAGATATTTGAACCCCTTGATTCATCATATTTCAAAGTTGATTTATCCAAAATTTTGAAGATTTTTCAGACAAGTTTTAGATCCTTTGAAACTCTTATTTTTTTTGAAACTGTCTTGGAGCCAACTCCTCTGGTATCGAAGTCGACTTTAGTTTTGTCTGAGACTTTGGAGCCGACACCTGCTTTTTCAGAGTCGACTCCACTTTAGGCGCTAACTATGTTAGCGACCTAGAGCCGACACCTCGCTTTGCGGGAGTCGACTCCAAGTGGTCCCAGGTTGACTTATCTAGGGCAGAGTCGACTCCTCTCTCATTTCAATCGATTCCAAACCTTTCCAAACTCTTTCCAACTCTTCCCAAAACCCAAGATTTCTTAAATTAATCATTCTCTAGCTACCAATGGCACCCAAACATAGGGGATCGGTGTTTGGAGCGGTGACGATGGGAAAGAGAACCGTGAGGCATCCGGTGCGGTAGCCTTCACCTAGCTCTTTGTCCTCTTCGTCTGCATCCACACCAAATGTGATTCTGTCCTTCTTTGCCTCAGGTAGACACTCTTCTGGGCATGTTATTACCATGGGGAGAAAGATTGATTTTCATTTCTTTGAAGAAAAGGACTTTTCTATTGGGCGGCAGATAAAGGATTTAGGATGGGAAAAAGTTTGCTCTATTGATGTACCTACCTATCCCGCCTTGGTTAAAAAATTTTACCGTAACTTGTCAAGAGGAGATGGAGGTCTTGTAAGTTTTGTTAGAGGAAAGAGGATTCACTGACTTCTAAGATTCTTGGAAACCTGTTAGAAATTCCTGTTATTGGACTAATTGCAAATTCTCATAGTGATAGATCAGAAGCATTATCAAGAATGCTAGGAAGGGATGTTACAGAATTTGAGGAAGTTAGGGCAAACCAGTTGCCCCTAGAGCTAAGATTACTGCATAATATTTGTGGTAGGATTTTATTTCTAAGACCGGCAGATTTGAGTACATCTCGGAGCGAGACATTGTTTCATGGATAGTGTTCTGATAGGTCAGCCAATTAATTTAGCTGGTTGATGATCTGGTATATGGCTGAGGCAGGCAGCAAGAAGAGATCTACTTTGCCTTATGGCATGGTTTTTACATTAGCATTTCAGAGCCAAAGTGTAATTATTTCAGACAGTGAACCCATGAAAATTTAAGGCATACTGACTATTATAGCTTAGCTACTGTGCATCGTATGGGTTTCGTTAAAATCAATGGAAACTGGGAAAGAAAAGGAAATCTGAAAGACAGAGCAGCTAAATGGATACTGTAGCCCCTGGTACATCAGAGGCAGAACCTTCAGTGAGGCATACTTCACCAGGCCCAGCTGTCCTGCACCCTTAGCACCTGCTCCAGCTCTTACTTCTTTTGCTCAGACTTCTACTGGTTTTACTGATGCTCAGTTGGTACAGTTAAAAGAACTCCTTGCTTGTTATAAAGAAGAAATGAAGATTGAACTGGATAGCAGACTTTTGAGCTTAAGGGAGATGTATTACTCCTTGGAAGATAAAGTAAGCGGACTTGAATCATCCTTTGAAAATTCTTCTAAGGCCTTGAAAAGTGATTTAATGCAAATTTTTGAGAAGATCAAGGACATTAGAGGAGATTCTGATACATATTCAAAGTGCAATGTGGAGTTACAAGAAAAATTACTGTTGCATCTGCTTTTATTGATAGAAGACTAAATGATTTATGAAGATACAAAGTGAGGGCATGGAAAAGATCTTAGAAGAGCTCAAAAGACTTCTTAGATTTTGATATTTAGTTTACTTTATGATGTAATTTGATTTTGGTTGCATTTTGAATGATGTAATGAAATTTAAGTGAAATGAACATTTTGTTGTAATGTTTAAGTATTGAATGAATATCATACTTAAATTCTGATATTAAGCTTGAATTTTGAGTTAACCTTTGATTTTGATAATTGAATTATTCAAATTCCTTTGATTGATGTTAATTTAAGCCTTAATGCCCTTCTAAACCTTTTTGTTGATTACAAAAAAGGGGGAGAAAGGTTTGTTTACGTATATGCATTATGCATTTGATATTAATTTCATTAATTTCATACATTTGAAAATATAAGCAAAGGGAAGAAATGATATTAAGTTATAAGAGAATGGCACTTACTTGAATATGAATGTTAAATGAAAATTTTAAGAAACTCAATATATGCACCTACATAGGGGGAGCTATCTCATTAAGGGGGAGCTTAACCTTAATTTTAAAATATTTTGTCGTATGCATTAATTGATTATGCATATACTCGATGTTTTTGTCATCATCAAAAAGGAGAGATTGTTGGGGAAATTATTGAGAAATTATTTACCCAATTAATTGATTTTGATTATTAACAAAAGCCATGAGTATATTCCTTGTGTTTCTGATAGATTTGATAAGTGTTTCAGGAACTAAGATCGGTTATTTATCCAAATGATACTTAGAAATTGGTTTTGAATTGAATTTCAATGGAATTATCTAAGTTCAGAACTTGGAGCCGACACCTAACAGTCTCGAACCGACTCCAGAGCGTATCAGAACATTTCTAAATTTTGGCACGGTTCGGAGTCAACACCTAGAGTTTCGGAGCCGACACCTAAAGTTTCGGAGCAACACCTAAAGTTTCGGAGCCGACACCCGAAGTTTCGGAGCCGACACCCGACCTGGCGAAGTTGACTCTAACCTGAGTTACAGAGAGTATATTTTTTGGAGCAATTTTGGAGCCGACACATTAGAAATCGGGAGCCGACTCCAGTCAGCGGGGAGTCGACACTTTACAAAGTCAGAGCGACTCCACGTCGAATTGATTTTTGCTATTTATGAAAACACGATATGGAGCCGACACATGAAAAGTTGGAGCTGACTCCAACCTATCAAGGACGATTTTCAAAAGTGTCAGATCAGCTCTAACGGATATATTTTCTTACCTAACTCTCAACGGATCTATTTTCTTGCATGGAGAATCATTCAAGGTACTTTGTAACGGCTAGTTTCTCACCTAATCTCAGATTAGGACTCTATAAAAAGAGGGATTCGCCCATTTAAAAAAAAAAGAAATAGAGAGAAAATAAAGAAAAATCGAGAGATATTCAAAAGAGAAATCTCTGAGTCAAAGCCTATCAATCCAAGAGATTCAAGAGAAATCCTAAGCCCTAAAAGTTCAAATTCAGAGGATTCTCAAAGGAGAAGAGAAGAAAAGCAAAAGCCCTATTTCCTCAAAGTTCTCTCCAACAGATTTCGGTCAAGAATCAGAGCTAAGCTTGATTCAACCATTCAAAAGAGAAGAAGAAAAAAGAAAAGAAGAAAAGCTCAAATCTACTTGACTTCAATCAGGCTTTTCTTACCCTTGTTTATTTGCATTGCTTATTTACTCATTTAAGGAGCTTTACTTTATTGTAAACATTATCTTGATTTGCTATTTACGAATTCAATCAGAAGGATTGAATTGGTTGAGGTAGTTTACCTTGGGGACAAGCTAGTTTAGCTTGGGGTTGGGTTTCGTGATGGTGAACCCGTGAAAACCGGCTGGGTTCGTTGTGACTCAGTGTAAAACAACAAGTTGGAGTTGTGAGCTTGTAAAACAACTCAACTGTAATCAGTGGATTATAGTGTGGACCCAAGAGTTGCTTGAGAGTGGACGTAGGTGGGGATACACCGAACCATATAAATATCTTGTATTTGTAGTGATTATCTCTATCTCTCTCTTATTGTGTTTTACATTATAGCTTCACTTCACAAGTTCACTTAATCCTTGTAAGATAGGTTTTAAGTTTTATGTGTTAAATTTTTAAAGAACCAATTTACCCCCCCCCCCCCCCTCCTCTTGGGTTGCCATCTGGGCCAACACCGAGGCCAGGTCGGTACCGAAAATTGACTTCAGCATCAGCTACAAAGATCGTCGCCCAAAGAAAAGGCACTTGACGACTCATAACTCTCAGGTTACCCTTTGGGGTTAAAAGGCACCTGACGACTCACAACTCTCAGGTCACCCTCCAGGGTTAAAAGGCATATGACGACTCACAACTCAGGCCACCCTCCAGGGTTAAAAGACACCTGATGACTCTCAACTTTTAGGTCACTCTTTGGGGTTCAAAAGGCACTTGAGTCTGGTCCATGCACCCTCAAGTCATCCTTCGGGGTTAAAAGACATCTGAGTTTGATCTATGCACCCTCAGGTCATCCTTCGGGATTAAAAGGAATCTAAGCCTGGTCCACGCACACTCAGATCATCCTTCGAGATTAAAAGAAATCTGACAACTTTAGCAACTTTCGGTCACCAGTCGAGTCGGCCGCGAAACCCCCGAGGTGGTTTTACTGCAGCCTTAGTGGCTCTATCAGCCTCAGCGGCTCCATTCCTCTACCTTTGTGGCCTCATTACAACTTCAGCAGCTTTATCACAGCTTCAATGGCTTCACTTTAACCTCAGCGGCTCTAACTCTACCTCAACGGCCAATGGCCAATCAATTTTTGAATAGGCAAAAAGCATGGCCCCAAAGAGCATGCGGATGTCCACATAAGACAGCGCAAAAGAAAGGGGTTTCTGACCTGAAAGGAATCATAATTGAAGTTGACATGAAAAGATAGATGCAAAGGTAAAAAGTTTTACACTTTTTTCGCTTAGCTGATGTAGGGCACACAAGCTCAAAAAGTATGGTGGGCATCTGATGGGACCAGTAAGCCCCATGGCCATAATGACAGCATCTAGGCTTGGCCTCAGCAAATCGACCTTTCCTTCTCGGTCTCAGCAAGTTCTCGGCGGGCCCGACAAGTCCCCATGTCCGCTACCTTTTATCTCTCCTCCAGCCCGGTCATTCCAGCTCGTCCCAAGCTCCCTCGGCAGCCCGAGCTCCCGCGGTGGCCCCCGGCTCCCAGCTGCCTTGGCCGACGCCAGCCTCGGCCGCCCGACCCCGAGGCTTCTCTGCATGAAGCCAGGCAAGCTCTACGGCTCCCCCCCCTCGGCCTCGAACGGCCTCGAACTAGCTCCTTCCCAACCGGACAGTCTCTCCGACTCCATTCCTGGCCACGGACGTCTTTGTCCTAGCCTCTTCCACATAACTCCAACTCCTTTCCCGACTCTGCTTCGGATTCCATAACGCCAGTCCTTCGAAGGAGGTGATGAGATGCTCCTACGTCTCCACCCTTCCTCAAATGGGTGACATTTAATGCACGTGGCCATGACCTCTCTTGGCATTAAAGGTGGAAGATAACAGCTATGAGGGACTATTACCGGGCTATGGAGATGGAGCCAAGACCATGAAGTTGAGCTATTCACCCGTAACAGACTCTCTTCTACAGGCGCTCCTAGTCTCACCTAAGAAGCCGCTCGACTCCATGGCCTCCGGCTCCTGCCTCGACTGCTTCCGACCCTCCAGCAGAGCCAAGCCCAGTCTCTCTCTTTCCCTTTACTGTGCACTAGGGACGGACCATACTCTACGTCTCCCGACCGTGGGAAGCGGCGGTTCCCTCCCCCGGCTGTCCCGGGTGCCTCGGTCCTTCTCCGACTCTCGCGACTCCGAAGATGGCTGCCCCCGGCTGCTCCCGAATTCACGGTGCCACTCTTGGCGACCGACTTCGGGTCTTCTCCCAACTCTGCCTTGGGTGTTCTAGCCAGCGCCTTGTCTCAGCCTCCCTTGGTTCCTAGCTGCCTCTAGACAACCTTGTCCCAGCCACCTGGCCGTCTCCCGGCTCTTGCCTTTCTTCCGACTCCAGCTGCCAGCAATGTGCCATCCTTGCACCCCACGTTCGTAAGACAACGGGCAGCATCACGGTGGGACAACAAAAGCCATTAACGTAGCCATAAGACGTGCATGGGTCTTCCGTTTGGCAAGGTAAAGGCTAAACATCTCCAAGAGGTTCCAGACCAACACGGAAGCTAGATGCCATTGCTTGGACCACCCCCGCTTCTTACGGTAGGATGGCTCGGTCCCGGCCGTTGTCAACTTCCGCCGTTGTCCTGACTTTCCACTCCGGCTCCACGGGCGATCCTGGCTCCACGTCCCATGGCCACATCCTTCTCCAAGTGAAGCCAGACTCCAACTCCTGAGTTCAAGCTCCCTCGGCACTCGTCTCTCGGGCGGTCCCATTCTTGTCTCCATGCTTCTGCCAGCTTCCCCTCAGCCATGTAGGCTCCTCGGCACTCGAGCGGCTCCCGTTCCCGTCTCTAGCCCCTCGGCCACCTCCAGAAGCTCCCCCTCGGCCTCTTCCCGTCGGCCTCGGCCCTCGGCTTCTTCCCCTCGGCCACGAGGAGTCTCCAGCATCGTTTCGGATCCTAGAACAGGACCGGGCGCCTTTGGTTGTCCCGAGCTTCTGTTCCAGCGAAGCCTTGGCTGCCGCTTCACCAACTTCAACAACACCCCCCATGCCTACGTTGCATGGCTCCAACGTGCCTGCATGCAGGAGAGTCTGTGGCACCAAAGCGCCCATCCCCTGTTCCTCGGAAGCTCCATCTCGGACTCGGCTCCCTCCTCGGCTCTGAACAGCCTAACTCCGCCTCGGTCTTGGTCCCAACCATGTCGGCCTCCGGCTCCCGAGCTCTCCCTCGTCCGACTCTCTCGGCCCCTGCTTCGGCTGCGTTGCAACGAAACAATCGAGGGCCCGTCGGCCTTGTATGGCCTCCGTCTCCAGCAAGCCAGCTCCCCTCAGCCTCGCTTGCTCCCATCGGTCTCGTACGGCCTCCAGCTCTGATTGCTGCCCGACTCGGCCTTGTACGGCCTCAGTCCCAACTGCGTTGGCCTCGGCTTACTCCCCTTTGACTCGTACGGCCTCAGCTCCCGAGCTCCCCTCGGCCTCGTACGGCATCCAGCTCCTGAGCTCCCCCTCGTCTGACTCCCTGGGCCCCTGCTTCGGCTGCATCGCAGAGAAACAGTAGAGGGCCCATCGGCCTCCGTCTCCAGCAAGCCAGCTCCCCTCGGCCTCCTTGCTCCCCCTCGGCCTCGTATGGCCTCCAGCTTTCAATCGCTGCCCGACTCCGCCTCGACCTCGGTCCAAACTGTGTCGGCCTCGGCTTGCTCCCCTCGATCTCGTACGGCCTCCAGCTCCCGATTGCTGCCCGACTCTGCCTCGGCCTCGGTCCCAACCATGTGGCCTCAGCTTGCTCCACTCGGGCTTGGACAGCCCCCCTTGGCCTCGGCTCCAGACACTTTAGCTGCCAGCATGGCCAACTCCAACATGCAGTGTCCATGTGCATGGGAGTAGGGCAGCAATCAGGAGCTGGAGGCCGTACAAGACCGACGGGAGCCCGTCGAGGATCCCGAGCTTGCTGAAGAAGGTGACTGAACGCTCGCGGATATTCGAGGACAGTGATTTGGCGTCAACAAAAGCTAATACATTCCTCTAACGTTATAATGAGAGACTAAAAGATAAATTTAAAGATTAGTTTAACATGTTGAGAAAGAGAGCTTATTTTCAACCCAAACAAATGAAAAAAAAAATCTAGAAAGTTTAAAAGAGTAAGTAGAAGTGGAAATCATCCGACTATTTCTTTTGCAATTTTAAATGATTATTTGTAGGCCAGCTAGAACAAACTCCATAAAGGGAACTAACTCCAAATTACAATTTTGAGAACTATCAAGCCATGTTTAGCCACCTAGCTAGCTAGGTGATCATAATTCATAAGTCTTGTTGAGGGTAAAATCGCTATGCATCAATAACCGTGTTCATGGCTAAGGCTAGCCTTGATTCCTATCCATGTGCAACACCTGCCAGAGATAAATCAACCTCAGTAGGTCGAAGCGTCCTAGCCCCCACCGAGCCAAGGGTTCCCCAAGACGTGAGCTATCATCTATCGTCTCTCAGCCCCTCGAGCCGAGCTATCGTCTATCGTCTCTTGGCCCCCTCGAGCCGAGCTATCGTCTCTTGGCCCCTCGAGCCGAGTTATTGTCCATCATCTCCTGGTCCTAGCTAAGCCATTCCATCACCCGGCCCTTCTAGCCGATCTCTCCTATCACTCGGCCTAGCCCGAGCGATACCTATACCTATGCGGAATTTAGCGCGGAAAACTTAAAATAGTAAGATTCCAAACGGAAATCATATCTGAAAGTGGCCTAGAGCCCTGGAGCCTATGCCCCCACCGAATCTTGAGATGTCAACAAGCTCTTCTAGCTGTCGATCTTCTAACTAACCAGATATAAATCCTACCGATCTCATAACAAACTGGATTCAGATCTCAACGGCCTTCGAACCCACGATGCTCCCAAACAACCAGGTGATCCTCTATAAATTCCACCGCCTCAGATCCCCTCAGGTACGCATCTCTTGTGCGCACACTCGCTCACTACCTTTGTTTCTACCATTATCGCTCTGCTCAGAGCCCTAGGAGAGACTCTTCAGTGATAGCCTTCTCCTCATTTTTGTTGACTATCGATCTCCACTGACTTGAGCATCGGAGGGTCTTCCGCAGAGAGCCACCCCCAACGCCTCTCGTGAGGACTGTTTTGCAGGTCCGACCAGGAGGAAGCCCATCTCGAAGCCCGAACGCGCCCGAGTCGAAGGACAAGATTTCAGCAGCAACAAATTGGCGCTAGAAGAAGGTCCCTCAAGTCCCTAAAAACTTGTGATCCGGAGATAAGGATCTCAGTCTGCAAGAAAACTCCTCCCATGGCCAACCAAAAAAGGCTACCTCCGAAGTCCGAGATCGGGTCGCTTCTCAAAGGCTTGATCCAGTGAGCAGTATCGCGTCGCCACCGCCGCCAGTCAAGACTCCATCCGCCGATGGCCCTGGTGACCCAGGACCAGTTCACCTTACTGGTCCAGCAGGTCTAGGCCCTAGCCCACCTGATTCAGGGCGCTCCAAAGCCCCCCATCCGGCTGCTCCTGCTCCTCACCCTTCTGAGGAGAATGCAGCCCCCGCTCATCCAGCGATCTCTTCTTCCAACCCACATGGGGTTGCGGACCCCCCTCGCCGTCCCATAGAAGCTGAGCTAGCTCCCCAACAAGCCCACGTCAAAGATCTCCCTAGATCCTAGTGGACCCATTCTCTCTCCCCGGTGTATTCTCGCTATGATTCAACACCGTCTCAGTACTCTCCTTATCCTGCACCTTCTGCTCTTCCGACGAAGAGATCCGCCGCCAGCTCCAAGAAATATGTCAAGAGCTTGACGCCGCCAAGCAAGCCCATCCGCTTCAAAATAAAGCGGAGCAGGGCATTTCCTTCTCTAAGAAGATCATGGAGGAAGATTCCCTCCCATGTCAAGCTGCCTGCCATCGAGCCTTATCATGGCTCCTCCGACCCCGGCGATCATCTCAGCAGCTTTCGATCAATAATGATGTTCCACAGGGCATCAGATGCGATCCTCTATCGCGCCTTCCCTTCCACCCTCAGAGGATCTGCCCGAACTTGGTTCAACGCTTTGAAGCCAGGTTTGTTGATTTATTTGACGAGCTGAGCTGTCTTTTCATCAGCCAGTTCGTCAGTAGCCGCCGCCACCGATAGAGATCCAACTCTCTCTGAGGTTAAGCAGAGAGAGGGGGAGTCCCTGAAGAAGTATCTCGTCCGTTTCAACATGGCCATGCTGGAGGTGGATCACCTTAATCATGAGGTGGCCATGTCCGCCCTAGCAGGCAAGTATTGAAGGAGAGCGACTTTTACTTAGCCTTGGAGGTTAGCTACCCTCCAAACCTCTTCGACATGATGGCCCTGGCAGACAAGTATGCCAGAGTCGAAGAGTCGGAGAGCCGCCGAGCCGAGCTAACAAAGAAGAAGGAGCCCAAGGGCTCCGATAAACATCGACCTGCACGCCGCCGAGCCCGCCTCGCCGCCAGAGGATTCCCCAGCTGCCGCCAAGGAACCGCACTCGGAGCCCGCCTAGGAGGTTCCACCGGTTCACTCGCTCACTGCTCCAAGAGCGGAGATCCTCATGGAAATCAGGCGCCAACTCCCTCGACCTCCTCCTCTCAGAGGGAATGTGGCCCGAAGAGATCCCGCAAAATATTGCCGCTACCACGCGATCATGGCCACGACACTGAAGAGTGTTAGCAACTAAAGAATGAGATTGAAAGGCTCATCCAGTGGGGTAGACTGGATCGGTTCAGAGGAGCCCCCGAGCCAGGAAATGGGGGCGATCGCCGGCCTGAGCCCCAGCAGCAACCTAATCCTCCTCCAAATTCTCCGGTCGCTGGCCACATTAACGTGATTGAGGCGGTCGGTAGTCCTTCAGGCGGGAGGACGATGAAGAAGGTCCGGTGCGAAGAAAGCACGACCTGATGAGATCTCTTTCTCCAATGATGACTTCCAGGGGATACAGTTCCTGCACGATGATGTCCTAGTTGTATCTCTTAATTTGAACAACTATAATGTAAGCCGAATTCTAATTGATAGTGGAAGCTCCGTCAATGTTTTGTACCTTGTTGTGTTTGTGAAGATGAAGCTTCTCATGGAGAGTCTCCAAGCCGTGGACTCCACCCTAATGGGGTTCACCAGCGATGTCATTATCCCAGAGGGGGTCGTCACCTTGACGGTCCATGCGGGGACCTAGCCCCGCATGGCCACTGTGTATGCAGATTTCCTAGTGACCAAGCTACGGTCGCCCTACAACAATCTTGGGAAGATCCGGCTTAATGTCTCTCAGAGCCGCCATCTCCATCCCCCATCTTGTTATGAAGTTCCCTACCGAGCGAGGGATAGGTGTAGTTCGAGGAAGCCAAGCAATAGCTCGGCAGTGTTTCGTCACCAGCCTGCAATCCAGACTGCCCGAGGTCGATGGACTAGATGCTCTGGAGGATTTTGCCGAGTAGTGAGGAGAACCAGCCGAAGAGCTGGAGGAAGTACCACTGGACGAAGTTTGGCCTGACCGAACCATAAGGATCGGGTCGCTACTGAAAGGGAAGCCCCGGCTGGAGCTGATGACTTTCTTCGAAGGAACGCTGATGTCTTCATCTGGTCAGCCTCAGATATGCCTGGGATTAGTCCAGACATCCTTGTCCACCGTCTTAATATGGACGAGATATTTTGACCCATGAAGCAGAAGAAGAGGAGCTTCGCCCCTGACCGGCAGAGAGCGATTGAAGAGGAGGTGGATAAGCTCATCAAGGAAAACTTCATTCGAGAAGTAAATTATCCGAGCTGGCTGTCCAATGTTGTCATGGTGAAGAAGTCGAGCGGCAAATGGCGAATCTGCATCGACTTCACCGATCTTAATAAAGCATGCCCGAAGGACAGCTTTCCTCTCCCCCGATCGACCAGCTCATGGATGCCACTTTCGACCATCAGATGCTGACTTTCATGGACGCATATTCAGGCTATAACCAAATTCAGATGGCATCCGAGGA
Source organism: Calamus simplicifolius (assembly GCA_900491605.1). Taxonomy (NCBI): domain Eukaryota; kingdom Viridiplantae; phylum Streptophyta; class Magnoliopsida; order Arecales; family Arecaceae; genus Calamus; species Calamus simplicifolius. The sequence continues at coordinate 231,363 of UESW01004375.1, forward strand.
TGAAGAAAAGACCGCATTCATAACTGACCGAGGTACCTATTGTTACCGAGTCATGCCTTTCAGTCTGAAGAATGCAGGTGCCACCTACCAAAGGCTGGTGAACAAGGTCTTCAATGAGCAAATCGGTCGGAACATGAAGGTATACGTTGACGACATGCTGGTCAAAAGCAAGAAAGCTTCCCAGCATATCGAAGACCTCTCGGAGAGCTTCGCGACACTCCGAAAGTATCGGATGAAGCTCAATCCGACAAAGTGTGCTTTCGGCGTCACCTAGGAAGGTTTCTGGGCTTTATGGTTTCTCAGCGAGGCATCGAAGCCAACACACAGAAGATTCAAGCCCTTCAGCAAATGGTGCCCCCGACATTTGTTAAAGAAGTCCAACGCCTGACCGAAAGGATTGCGGCCCTCAACCGCTTCGTAGCTCGGTCGGCCGAGAGGAGCCTCCCTTTCTTCAAAGCTCTCCGATCCGCTAAGAACTTCCAATGGACTCCTAAATGCCAAAAATCATTTGAAGACCTCAAGAAGTATCTCGGCTCACCACCTCTCCTCGATAGCCCAAATCCGGGAGAGATGCTATTTTTGTACCTGGTAGTTTCAGAAGGCGCAATTAGCTTGGTCTTGGTCAGAGAAGAGAAGAAGACCCAAAAGCCGATCTACTATGTCAGCAAACTGCTCCGGGATGCCGAGACGAGGTATACCCGAATTGAGAAGCTAGTTTTGGCCCTGATAATGTCGGTTCGGAGGTTGCGACCATATTTCCAAGGCATTCTGTAACAGTTCTCACCGACCAGCCCATCAAGGCGGTGGTCCACCGCCCCGAGACATCAGGAAGAATGGCAAAGTGGGCCGTTGAATTGAGCGAGCATGATATCCGATATCAGCATTGTCCGGCCATCAAAGCGCAAGTTCTAGCCGACTTCCTCCTTGAATGCACTATCCCAGAAGATGGCTCCGCTCCGAACTCCTCCGAGCATCCATAGTTGAGCGCCCTGTGGTTGCTTCATGTCGACGGATCCTCCAACGCCAATGGCTCCGGTGCTGGTTTAGTCCTCACCAGCCCAGAGGGGGCGACCTTCGAGTATGGCATTAGATTCTCCTTCCCAGCCTCTAACAACGAGGCCGAGTATGAAGCTCTGCTCGCCGGACTCCGAATCGCCCGTGATCTGAAAGTGAAGAAGCTAAATGCCTTCACCGACTCTCAGCTGGTAGCTGGTCAAGTGCGGGGCGAGTTTGAAGCCCGAGAGCCAAATATGACTCAGTATCTCCAAGAGGTGTGGAACCTACTCTCTCACTTCTCTGAATTTGAAGTTATCCAAATCCCCAGATCTGAAAATGCTCATGCCGACCTATTATCCCGACTAGCGACTGCGGAGTCGATGGACTTCGAGCGGAAGTTCCCCTTGGAAATCCTGGAAAGGCCTAGCATCGCGGAGGCGGACCGAGTAATGCAGATTGAGGTCGAACCATCTTGGTTCACCCTATATTAAAGTATCTTAAAGAAGGGTCGCTCCCAGCCGATCGCAGGGAAGCAAGGAAGCTGAGACTGCAAGCTACCGACTATGTAATGATTGATGACCAGCTCTATAAGCGGTCCTTTTCCATGTCGCTGCTTAGATGCCTCCGCCCGTCTGAAGCTGATTATGCTCTTCGGGAGGTGCATGAAGGAATTTGCGGCAATCATCTAGGGAGTCGATCTCTATGCCACAAGGTGCTCCGCCAGGGATATTACTGGCCAACCATGCAAAATGATGCCGATAACCTATCTAAGTCTGTGACCCATGCCAGAGGCACTCCAACATCCAGAGGCTCCCCTCTGTCAGTCTGGTCCCTATTTCCTCCGCTTGGCCCTTTGCTAAGTGGGGATGGACATTCTCGGCCCTTTTCCCCCCGCCACTGGATAGAGGAAGTTCTTATTTGTCGCCATTGATTACTTCACTAAGTGGGTCGAGGCTGAAGCAGTTGCCCAAATAACCGAAGCTCGGGCCAGGGATTTCATGTGAAATCCATCATTTGCCGTTTTGGTCTCCCGCATACCATCATCACCGACAATGGCAAGCAATTTGATAATCCCAAATTCTGAGGTTTTGCGAGGGTCATGGCATCAGTCATCGCCTCACCTCAGTAGGGCATCCGCAAGCTAATGGAGAAGCCGAGGTAACAAACCGGACCCTACTTCAATGGATTAAAGCCCAGCTCGCCAAAGCCCGAGGCAGATGGGCGGATGAGCTTCATCATGTCCTATGGGCCTACCGCACCACCCAGAGAATCCCCACCAGCGAGACCCCGTTCTGGATGGTCTTTGGCACGGAAGCCGTCATCCCTGTGGAGATAGGCCTTCTCTCCCCGCGAGTGGAAGGCTACTCATAAGAGGCTAATGACGAGCAGCTCCGCACCAGTCTCGACTTGGTGGAAGAGATCAGAGAAAAAGCTCGAATTAGAATGACCGCGTACCAGCAAAGAGTGGCCCGCTATCATGCCTCCAGAGTCAAGAGTAAATCCTTCTCGCCTGGTGACCTTGTCCTTGGAAAACATCCGTCTCCAAACCGCTAGAGCAAGGAAAGCTCTCACCGAACTGGGAAGGCCCTACCAAGTAGCGAAAGTCATTGGACCTGGCACCTACAAGCTCTAGGATCTAAGTGGGAAATCCATCCCCGGACGTAGAACTCGGACAATCTCCGCGTATACTATCAGTAGGGTACGCCTCTTTGACTTGCCCCATTTATAACTTTGGCATAGTATTCCTATTATCTACAACATGGTCGCTTCTTTGGAAAAACTGCAATGAGAAATGGATACCTCTAGCTCACTCTCAGCACAACCGAGCTATTTCTCCGAGCTTCCAGTTGAATCTTCGAACCTCAGCTGGATCAAGCCTTACTTTATAAAGACTCGGTATGGCTGAACGCCCCTAGTATGATTAAGAGCCGAACAATCTCCAAAACTTAGCTCGGATTCGGGCCACTTACAAGCCCCGGCCGACCTACGCGATCTCCAAAGTTTCGTTTAGATTCGGACCGCTTACAAGCCCCGGCTGACCTAAACGTTCTCCTAAACTTAGCTTGGATTCGGGCCGCTTACAAGCCCCGGCCGACCTATGCGATCTCCAAAGTTTCGTTCGGATTCGGGTCACTTACAAGCCCCGGCCAACCTAAACGTTCTCCTAAACTTAGCTCGGATTCGGGTCGCTTACAAGCCCCTGCCGACCTAAGCAATCTCCAAAGTTTCATTCGGATTTAGGCCGCTTACAAGCCCCGGCTGACGTAAACGTTCTCCTAAACTTAGCTCAGATTCGGGCCGCTTACAAGCCCCGGCTGACCTAAGCGATCTTCAAAGTTTCATTCGGATTCGAGCCGCTTACAAGCCCCGGCCGACCAAACGTTCTCCTAAACTTAGCTCATTCGGGCCGCTTACAAGCCCCGACCGACCTACGCGATCTCCAAAGTTTTGTTCAGATTCGGGCTGCTTACAAGCCCTGGCCGACCTAAACATTCTCCTAAACTTAGCTCGGATTCGGCTGCTTACAAGCCCCGGCCGACCTACGCGATCTCCAAAGTTTCGTTCGGATTCGGGCCGCTTACAAGCCCCGGCCGACCTAAACGTTCTTCTAAACTTAGCTCGGATTCGGGCCGCTTACAAGCCCTGACCAACCTAAGCGATCTCCAAAGTTTCGTTTGGATTCAGGCCGCTTACAAGCCCCGGCCGACCTAAACGTTCTCCTAAACTTAGCTCGGATTCGGGCCGCTTACAAGCCCCGGCCAACCTAAGCGATCTCCAAAGTTTCGTTCGGATTTGGGCCGCTTACAAGCCCCGGCCGACCTAAACGTTCTCCTAAACTTAGCTCGGATTCGGGCCACTTACAAGCCCCGACCGACCTATGCGATTTTTAAAGTTTCGTTCGGATTCGGGCCACTTACAAGCCCCGGCCGACCTAAACGTTCTCCTAAACTTAGCTCGAATTCGGGCCGCTTACAAGCCCCGACCGACCTATGCGATCTCCAAAGTTTCGTTCGGATTCGGGCTGCATACAAGCCCCGGCCGACCTAAACGTTCTCCTAAACTTAGCTCGGATTCGAGCCACTTACAAGCCCCGGCCGACCTAAGCGATCTCCAAAATTTCGTTCGGATTCGGGCCGCTTACAAGCCCCGGCCGACCTAAACGTTCTCCTAAACTTAGCTCGGATTCGGGCCGCTTACAAGCTCCGGCCGACCTAAGCGATCTCCAAAGTTTCATTCGGATTCGGGCTGCTTACAAGCCCCGCCGACCTAAACGTTCTCCTAAAGTTCGTTCGGATTCGGGCCGCTTACAAGCCCCGGCCGACCTATGCGATCTCCAAAGTTTCGTTCGGATTCGAACAGCTTATAAGCCCCGGCCGACCTGTCGGTCTCCAAAACGCAGAACATAGTTCGATGGAGACAAACATCTTGAGGATAGCAGCAAAAATAGAAGTTGCAAAAACCTCCCTTATTTATCATAGAGGAAACAACAAAGAGGAAACGAAAAGATAAAAAGAACCTCACAGGGGCTTATCGTCTTTCCCAGGAGCCATCGAGCCCTCCTCGCCGAGCCAACTCGGCAACCTATTGACGAAGGGACGCTATTTCCCCTTCCTGCTGGCTGATAACACGGCGAAGGAGCTCGACCTCCCTCGTCGAAACGGCCAAATATCGCTCGGCCGTTCTTTGAAGCTGCTCATGGCTCGCGAACGCCGACGCCAGAACCATCCCATCAACAGTCACTTCAATGCGGCTCCCTTGGGAGTCCCTGCGGCCGTTAACGCCGCCATTCGTCCCTTGAGTCAATCACCTTTCACCGTCGGAGGCCATATCCACACTCAAGAATTGTTGGGAGACTAGCTGAAAGGATGACCGGCACAGGCATCCCTCTGGTCCATATTTAAACCCCTCCTGGCGAGTATCTCGATCACTCGAGTCATTAATCTCGGCCCGTGGAAACTCACCACGTGTCATCGCCTCAGTAGGCGCTTGCGGAGACAAGGGGTCGCGCCCCCTCATCGAGGAAGATTGGGAAGCATCGACGAGGTTCACGGGAAATTCCCCCTTTTTCTAGGGACCAGGCTCCCTCCGGTTTGCCAAACCCTTCTGAAATGAATGTCTTCGAGAACCTGCCAGACTCCCTCGAATTGGGCATCTTGGAAAAGACGTGTCAGCAATCAGCGCTAGCTCGCCTCCCTTGAGGATAACCAAGTCATAAACTTCGGACACCCCCATGCGTCGCTCGGATAATCCTCATCCTCTTTGGCAGCCTGCACCAGAATCTACATTTGCTGTAAGAGACAAACAAAATATCATACCTTGGCAACAACCGAGTGATATCCTTTGTACCTCGGCAACAACCGAGTGATATCCTGAAGCTTCGGCTTAGTCGAATAATCTCTCCATCGCTCTGACGTGACTAAGGCATCCTATTATACCTCGACGGAGGCAAACGACCTCCCATTACTCAACAGCAAAGGCATGTCACGAACTATCTTTTCCTGCCGAAATATCCACCTCAATAAACGAGATCATACCTACCTCATGAGCCCACAGGATCGCCCAGGTCCCTCTTTGACTCAATCATGGATATATGCTACCTTCGCTGAGGACCGGACACTGGCCTTAGCAAGAACTAAGCCGCGATAGCACTGCCGAAATATGCTACGGCATAAAAAGCGTAATATGGGAGTAACAACTCTCAGCACAGAGGAGGAAGAGACTAAAGAAAGGAAGAATGAAAACTTTCTTTATTTCCTTATCAAAAGAAAAGTTATAATCTCCTACGAGGAGTTACAAGTGCATCAAAGCACAAGAAATAAAAATGAGTACATAGTTCGGCCGAACTACTTTAGTCAGCTTCAATTAACAATGATGCTTCGGCATCCGACCGAAAAGATCAGGCGACCAGCAGCTCGCCCTGATAGATAGCAAGGCGGCTTCCCACGGGTCCTCTGGATGAACTAAGGGATCCAAAAAGAGGCACAGACCCATGGATGCAGATGCTGAGGAAGCTTCCCCTGAGTGGGATGCTGGGCTACAGGCCGCTGCCCGATTGAGAGAGCTAGGGGACCATCAGCCCCACGCTGCTCTCAACTCCCTCTCCATGCGGCAAAGGATTCCCCTCAGAGAAGAGCCAAGAATCCAGCCCGAGGGAGAAGGAAGTCCGTGCGTGCTACGGGGGTGCCTGTGCACTTCCAACCCTGCGACCCCCGCAGCCAAGCCACAAAGGACACACAGGAAGCGCATATGTGCGCTCTCCGTGTGATCTCTACGGACCTCCTATGCGCTCTCCATGTGATCTTCGAAGCTCCTCCCTTGAGGACGAGCCGCTCTTCAGCGACTCCTTCATCACACCAGCTATCCAAGGGAAAACGACTTGCAAAAGGAAAACTAGTCCCTCCGCTCTAAGCCTCAGAGATACAGGCATCATGAAAACTTTCATAGCTTACAGAGAAGAAAACTTTGGGGATGGCCTAACATGGCCCCTTCCTCCCCTTCTTATAGGCGAAATGAACCGGGAGCAGACATTAAAGCAGAAAGCCCCGAGATTCAAAATGCCCAATCCACGTTGCAACGTGGCCTCCCAGGATGAAAAGAGCACCCTTCTATGCGCGCCAAATGCATCTCTCAGTCCATGACGTACGCCGGAGGATCTCCTCTGATCCCGGATCATGGGTCATAATTGCAGAAAATCGCCCGCTGATCTTAAAGATACTGGTGGACCTGGGAAATCGCTCGGTGAAAACGACACCCTCCAATGGCAAACGAGCGCTGCATCGTACGTTTAAACGACCCGCGTTGGGAAGGATCGACGAGATGAATGCCCCTGGAAACTACCGAGGCAACCTTTTGCTAGCTGCAAAGCCATATTATCTACTTCGGCAAAACGAAGGCCGACTTGCCTTAAAAAAGACAAGGCACTGACAGAGTAATAAAGAGGTGCGAAGGTCAAGTACTCCTCGATAAAGGTGTTTCAAATATTCCTCGCTCCGACCTAACTGCCTGTTGTATCCAGGTATGAACCCGGACATCGCCTGGTGCTTCCATCGAAGGCCAAGCCGCTTTCATACTTCGGAACAAACCGAGGTATCCCTTTTCGGTTCGGCATGACTGAGTGTTATCCTACACTCCTATCCGGACTCAGATGACGAAACACTCTTTATACATGACTGAGATAAATGCCTCGAACCTTACCGAGGTGGCCGAAAATCCCCCAAGAGAGTGGCTCACTTATAAGACTTGCACGGTGAAAGCGAGCGTTTCAAAAACAATAGCAAACATAAAAGCTACATAAATTTTTCTCTTCATTTATTATAGAAAATGCGACAGAAAAGAAAAATACATCGGCCCTCACAGGAGCTTGTTATTTTCTCCAGAGGCCGCTGAGCCCTCCCCTCGCTGCAGAGCTGGCTCGCCCACCAGTTGCTTGAGGGACGCCACCTGCTTCTCCAATCGGCTATTAGCCTTGCGGAGGAGCATAATCTCCCTGGTAGAGACTACCACGTATTGCTCGACCGCCTTCTGGAGTTGCTCGTGATTTGCAAACGACGATGCCAGGACTTCCCCATCAATGGTTATTCTAGTACGACCCCTGTGGGTCCCCCAACGGGCATTGACACTATTAACTGGTGCTCCGGCTGATCTCCCTTCATCCTCGGAAGCCATCTTGCTATCACAGGTTTAGACAAACCAACAAAAGATCGGCAGAGGGAAGGGTTAGCGATAGCCTACCACCCACTAGTATTTAAACTACTCCGAGCGAGTACCCTAATCGTCCGAGCCATCGGCTCCAACGCCGCTGCCATAAAGCCTCGCCACGCGTCGTCGCTTTGGTGGCCGCTCACGGGAAATGAAGAATTTCTCCCTTTTACCGAGAAAGATGAGTAAATGACGGTGGGGAATTCAATTAACCCCCCTTTTCGGGATCGAACTCCCTCCGAAGGCGCGTCCACCTTCTCACCTTGATCAGACCGAACTAGCTAACTTCAGTTCCAACCGAGCTATTCTCATATCTCGGTCCTGCTCGATCTACCCTTATACCTCGGCCTCAACGGAACGTTTATTCAGGTCCGAGCTAAGTCGACCAAGCAACGCGGATAGGCCATGAGCTGCCCACGGTCGAAAGAAAACTTAAGACAAAAAACCATTCAAGAAGGATAATCACGCAGAAGAAAAAGGTCCATTTCTTGAAAACGTCAATCGGGTTACAAGTTTGAAAGACAAAAACACACAGATAACCCTTAAGAATCAGGTTGGGAACGGCCCCAGCGGCCTTGGCAGCTTCCTTGGTGACGTTCGGGGAGCTTGACTCATCTCACCCTTTTCAAACACTGTTGTTCCTCCGGTGGTATGACGTGTATGCCCTTCGGGAGCTGCGGCCACACTAACATCCGGAACAACGTCGAGATCGGTGTCCGAAGCATCGATATATTTGTCCTCTTCATCCCCTGGGGAACAGGCCTCGAAGGTTTCAACATCCAAGAAGGAGAGGTCCCATTCTGGATGCTCCTTGGATATCTTACTTCCAGTCTCCTCTACACCAAGCTGGTAGGCATCGACACAGGTTGCATCTTTTCACCTTTGAGTAGAGCGAGCCGCATTTCAGTTTCAGCAACTTGACCCCGTAGTAAGGCAATCTGCTCCTCGGTCTCACTGACCCGCCTCTCGAGCTCTGAGTTCCTCCCTCGGCTAGATGCCAGTTCCCCTTGCAGGGACTGTGTGTGACTTCGATTCTCCAGCTTTGCCTTCTTCATCTACAAAAACAGAATTAGCCGATGCCATGATAAGCCAGTAAAGGAAGCTAAAAAAGGGGGTAGTACATACCTCCTCCTCCTGTCGAGCTAACCTCTTGGTCAGCTCCTTGGCCTCGCCAATAGCCCTCTGTTTATCGGCCCTGATTTGCTCGATCCTGCTCTTAAGGTCATTGATCTTCGACTGCCTACCATCGGCTTCCCCCAAGCTTGGGAGAGCTCTCTATCTAATTGGATTTTCTTTTCCTGGTGCCACTTGATCTGGTCATCCCTGTCGGCGACACCATGGTTAAGTTGCCGCACCTTCTCCTCCAACTCGCCAAGCATTCTCTTCAAGCGGTTTCTCTCCTCGGCGGCCTCTCTCCTCTGCCTGCCCAAGCTTTCGCTAAACTATTTCTTGACAGTTTCCATTTCTCCGGAATGCCTGGATTTGATCTGCGATAACTCCAAGCATGTGTCATCGAACTTCGCCAGGAGCCCGCGTAGCTCTTTCACTTCAAGCCTTAGCTTGGACGCGTCATCTAGGGCAGCCTGATGCAGCACCCTCATCTTCTTTAAATTCTCATGGGCGGTACCCAGAGCTTGCTCAAAGGTATCAGATGCCTCCGCTCATGATTGAAGCTCAGCGCCGACTCTCTTGGCCTGAGTGACGGCTCCTGTTGCCAGACTCAAGCACCAGCACAGTTCCCTAGTAACCAAAGCACTCTGCAGAACAAAACACAAGTGAGAAAAGCACGACCGAGCTAGTTAAAAAGTATTCGTTACTCGGGAGTAGTAACTCACCCGGGAGATGTAGGACCTGGCTAACCCCATGAGGGTGGAATTGTCAATCTCGGGGAGGAGGTGTACATCCTTCACCACATTCCGTTGGCCAAATGCGGCGTCAACAAGATCTAGGTCTGCGAACTTATTCACGAGGGATCCATGCCCGGGTACAGTACTGACCTCATTAGAGCAGCGAACGCTGCCTCGACGGCCGAATCCGAGCTACTGGGCTGACTATCCTCGCCCGAAGGATCGATCCGGGCAACCTCCGACTGAAAAGCCTTTGACCTTTTGGCCTCCTCCAGCAGAATCCTAGCCTGGCCTTCCTCAGATAACTCGGCCAGCCCAAGCGCCAGTTTTTCCAAAGCTTTGGCGGAGGAAGCTTCGGCCACAAGATTCTTACCTTGCCCTATCCCCTCGTCCGAGTTCCTTCCCTCGATCGCAGGCACCTGCTCCTCCCCTGCAGGCTCCACCAAGGCCTCAGTTTGTTCGTCAGTTGTCCCAACCTCTCCAGGAAGAGGTTCTCCAGCCGTAGGCTCTTCGCGAGCCTCCGCCACAATCGACCCGACGTCGCCGCCACTGAATCCCTCCGGGGGGGAGCCCTCCAATGGAAAGCTCATCTTGAGCCTTGACATTTGCGGTTGCTCCCTCCTGTTCTCCTGCCAGGGCTAGAGACATCTCCTCGCCCAGAGGCAAGCCCTCAGGGGCACCAAACTTCGCTGCACCAGCCATTGGCTCATCTTCCAAAGGAGGGGCTTCCGAACAAGCCAACGGAGTCTCGTCCAGGCTATCTACTATTTCCACCACTGAAGGACAAGGGATCTCAGCAGCCCTCTTTGAGTCCTCCTCTATTTTCAGCACCCCCGTTGCGTTACCCCAACCTCTGACGAGCGCTCTTCGGAGAAGTGAGCTTTCTTTTCAGGCTTGCGTTTCTCTCCACCGCTGCTCTCACTCGAGCGTTTGCTCATTCTTTTCTTAATGCGGCCCGATAGTTTAGACCTCTTGGCTGTGGTGATAGATAACAATCGGTCAGACCGAGATATCTTTGCTCGAGTAAAAATCAATGGAAAAGCAAAAGGACTCACCATGCGGGTCGAGGGGGCTAAGCCCGGCGGTGAAGAGAGCTTCCTCCGATAATAAATCATTAGCCAAAAACGTCCTGCCATCACGAAGGACCTCCAAATCCTTCTCCTCCTATTCAGACAGGGTCAGATGTGCTTCCACATCCCGAACAAAGTTTCCCCATCCCCGAGAAAAATCAGAGCCAATGTTCCCCTCGGCAATGAAGAATCTGACCTTCCACTCGTTTATGGATGATGGTTTGTTTGTTATCGTCTTGAATGACCTCCGAGGTCTGATATAAGGCCATTCTGATTTCCTCCCATATATCAAGTGGAAACAGGCACGAAAGAGAGGAAGAGATGTCGTTGCCTGAATCCGGCTACACATTGAGATAAACCCGATGACGCTGCGCCAACTGTTGGGAGCTACCATTGTCGGGCAAACGTTGTAAAATCTCATGATCTCCTTCACCAAGGGATGCAGGGAAACTCGAAGGCCCACCTTCAGGCTGTCTTCATAAAGAAAGACCCCGTTCTCCAGATCCTGCGAAACCCTATGCTCGGGCTCCGGCAATCTCAGGAGAACGTTCGAGGGAATGCCGTACTATTGACGTATTCTCTCTAAATCCTCGGCGGCAATCTCCGAAGCCATGTCATCGGGGCTCATCATTCTGCTAGTCGAGAGAAACACCAAGCAAAATTATAGAGGAACGAAAGGGCACTGTTGACGGGAGTGGCGCTGTTTCAACTTTACTTCCTCCCTAAGAAAACCGCCTTAAAAAAGAAGATAAGGCATCTCGATCGAGACGCTCGGAACTGCCATTGCGAACGCCGTGAAAACCGGGATTTGCTATGTGGCAATCCCCAACCATTGCCCCAAAGGAGCCTTACCCACAAAGGCACGGCAGCCGCGTGGCATTGCATAGGGCATCATTATGCAGGCTGTCAACTCTGGATCCCTCCGTTCAAGTCATGCCACCTAGAATTATACTCTCTATGCCCGAACCTACGCTTTGAACTAGGGAGTGGGGGGCATGTGTTGAGGGGTAAAATCGCTATGCATCAATAACCGTGTTCATGGCTATGGCTAGCCTTGATTCCTGTCCACTGTGCAACACCCGCCAGAGATAAATCAACCTTGATAGATCGGAGTGTCCTAGCCCCCACCGAGCCAAGGGTTCCCAAGACGTGAGCTATCGTCTATCATCTCTCAGCCTCTCGATCCGAGCTATCGTCTCTCGGCCCCTCGAGCCGAGCTATCATCTCTCGGCCCCTTGGACGAGCTATCGTCTATCGTCTCTCGGCCCCTCGAGCCGAGCTATCGGCTGTCGTCTCTCGGCCCCCTCGAGCCGAGCTATCGTCTATCGTCTCTGGCCCCTCGAGCCGAGTTATCGTCCATCATCTCCTGGCCCTAACTAAGCCATTCCATCACCCGACCCTTTTAGCCGATCTCTCCTATCACTCGGCCTAGCCCGAGCGATACCTATACCTCTGCGAATTCGGCGCGGGAAAGCTTAAAATAGTAAGATTCCAAATGGAATCATATCTGAAAGTGGCCTAGAGCCCTAGAGCCTATGCCCCCATCGAATCTTGAGATGTCAACAAGCTCTCCCAGCCGTCGATCTTCTAACTAACCAAATATGAATCCTACCGATCTCATAACAAACTGGATTCAGATCTCAATGGCCTTTGGACCCACGATGCTCCCAAACAACCAGGTGATCCTCTATAAATTCCACCGCATCAGATCCCCTTAGGTACACCATCTCTTGTGCGCATACTCGCTCACTGCCTTTTTTTTGCCATTATCGCTCTGCTCAGAGCCCTGGGAGAGACTCTTCAGTGAGAGCCTTCTTCTCATTTTTGTTGACTGTCGATCTCCACTGACTTGAGCGTCGAGGGTCTTCCGCAGAGGGCCACCCCCAATGCCTCTCACGTGAGGACTATTTTGCAGGTCCGCCCAAGAGGAAGCCCATCTTGAAGTCCGAACGCATCCGAGTCGGAGGACAAGATTTCAACAGCAACAAGTATGTTCATAAGTATCCTGTAGTACGTACCTGATAGGCTAGCTTCTCATCATCAGAATAGATAATTTCTTTTCCCTAGACAAAGTTGTTAATCTAACTTACTAACCTTGTGCGAGTCAGCCCAGACATATCAGAGTACAAAATCTGCTTACGAACAACAGGACAGGAGTCGCCCTGATTACATATCCAAAAACCCGAATGATGAGCCACCGCCGCCGCAACCCAGTCAGCCGTAGAATTAGCTTCCCGATAGATGTGCCGGATGTAAACTCTATGGGTCTGACTCAGAATCGACCATATATCATGAAGAAGGGGATTGGATGAAGAATTATCACCATCTCCCGCCTGAATCCACCGAACGACAGAAAGAGAATCCCCTTCAATGAACAGGCTATGAGCATGGAGCCTCCGAACGGCGTAGGAGATACTAGCCCACACAGCATAAAGCTCGCCATAGGGACAGAGCAATCTAAGGAAGCAAACCCACCTGCCGATAGAAGAGCTCCATTAGTCCCTCGAATAACAAAAGCAGATCCAGCTAGCCTTCCCGTACACTTCCATCAAAGTTGATTTTAACAAACCCTGGAGGGGAGGCTCCCAAGATATGAAAACCGTACGATGGTTTGCTGCCGGAGCAGTAGGGGATCCCAAGAGGCCAGGGTTGCATAAATCAATCCCATTGATTAGAAGTGCACTTTCAGCAACCATAGATCTTATCTTTTGCTCTAATCTGTGAGGAGAGAAGGGATCATCAGAGAAAATAAGCTGGTTCCGTGATAGCCAAATCTGATAGGCCGTAATAGCCAAAGAATACTCCGCTATCGGGTGGAACTCCGAAGGGCATCAAGGAAAGGAAAACATGAAGAACCTGACCCGTCCACTCTGCATCTATAACCCACCCTCAACCAAATCCATCTCCATCTGGGGCATGTAAGGATCGCATGGCTAGTAGTCTCCTCCTCCTCACCACACAGAGCGCAAGTCGCCACCACCGGGAGACCCCTTTGGAAAGCAATGAACAGGAAGGGAGACAATTCCACAAAATCTTCCATATAAATAACTGAACCCTAGGATGAATGGGGAGCTTCCATATCCAGACAGCATCCCTCGATTCCTGGGGCTGAGTTTTGAACTCCTTGATAAGATCCATAAGAGGAGCCCGAGAGAGACAGGATCTCCGCCATAATCTAGTGTCTGGTGAGGGCCTCGGGATAATAGGAATAGAAAGAATCCGCCGAGCAAGCTCTATCCCAAATAACCTGGTCACCGCTGAGATGTCCCAAGTGAAAGAGTCTGAATGATGAGCTCCCGAACCCGCATGCCGGGCTGGACATCCATGCTAATGAATGACGGCCAACGGGAGAGGGAAAGATCCGAAATCCAAACATCGTGAGCAACATTCACCGACGATCCATCACCAATCACCCAAGATACATTGTTCAGGATAGTCGGAGCATGTCTACAGACCTCCTTCCAGAAGAAAGAGTGCCCCCCGAGTAGGTAACAAGTCCATGGAAGTAGACCAAACACCATACCTAGCTCGCATGAAGGAGCTCCAGAGACAATGAGGATCAAGAATAAATCTCGAGGTGTGCTTGGCCAACAATGCCTCTCTCCTAGCAATCAGAGACTGGATTCACAACCACCTTCATTCAAAGGCATACAAATGGACTCCCAAGCCAGAAGGTGAATACCATGACCATCCTGCATAGAGGCCCATAGAAAGTCCTGAAAACAACGCTCAATCCTCCGCAGGCAAATAATGGGGACCGCTGCATTAGATAGAAGATACATAGGTAGGGACAAAAGGACAGAGCGAATAAGAGTGATCCTCGCCATCATAGATAACCCGGTCACCTGCCATCCATCCAACCGATCTCGAATACGTCGCTCAAGTATAGTATAATCACTATACGCGGACGTCTACCCAAGAGAGGGATCCCCAAATAAGATAGCTCATCAGTCTTATTAAAGATACCCAGGGCCTGATGTATAGCATTCCTAGCAGTCCTGGGGGTCTTAGGGCTGAAGTAGATCATGGACTTATCAACATTGATCTTCTGGCCAGAAGCATGACAATAGCACTGAATGATAGAAGCAAAACTAACAGCATTATATAGAGAGGCCTGGCCCATTATATAGAGAGGCCTGGCCCAAAAGAATACAGTCGTCCGCAAAAAGAAGATGGAAGACAGCAGGCCCCGAGGAAGCAGCCATAAAGGGGGCTATCCGACCATCCAGCTGAGCCTGATGAAAAGCACGAGAAAGATGGTCCGCAGCAAGAACAAACAGAAATGGGGATAAAGGGCATCCCTGCCTAAGACCCACAGTAGACTGGAAAGAAGTGGTCTGCACACCGTTGACTAACAGAGAGAATGATGGCTGCCGGATACAGGCCATGATCCAGTCTATAAACAACTCATGGAAACCAAACTCAAGCAGGGTTTGCTGTAGAAAGACCCAACTCATCCTGTCATAGGCTCGCTCCATATCTAGCTTTATAACCATAAGGCACTGCCTAACCGGGCTCTCTGCAGATCATGCATAAACTCCTGAGCAATGAGAACATTTTCAGAAATACTTGACCTCTGATGAAAGCCCCCTGTTCAGAAGAGATAAGCTGAGGAATAACCACCCGAAGACTGGACACTAGAAGTCGCGCACAGACCTTGTATAAGGTAGTGCAAAGACTGATCGGCCGGAAGTGATGAGGGGAAGAGGCATCAGAACGCTTCGGCACCAGTGTGATGAGCGTCCGGTTCCAATCAGCAAGAATGGCTTTAGACAGGAAAGCACTCTGGATAGCCTGGGTGACCTCCTGACCAACAATATCTCAATAATGCCTGAAGAATAATGGTGGAAAACCATCGGTCCTGGCGCCTTATCAGGCCCAAGATCCCATAAGGCCAAGCGAATCTCATCAGCACTGATGGCCTGGTCAGCAGGTTGTTCTGAAGAGCATAGACCTTAACCGCAGAAGAAACCTGGAAGACAGGAGCTCCCCTACCTGAAATCTTCGTCCATCTAGATTGAAAGAACTGAAGAAACTGATCCGATGCTTACGACATCCTCCTGAGAATTCCCCTCCTCATCAATCAACCGCCGAATCCTGTTGGCTGCCCTTCTTTTCAGGTAGCCTGATGAAAGAATCAGGTGTTCCGATCCCCTCCCGAAGCCACTGAACTCTAGATCGCTGTCTCCAGTAGGACTCCTGCTGCAGAAGCAAAGAGTGATGAAGAGCAAGCTTGGATCGAAGAGTGAAGAGATCAGGATCAGGGAGACAGCCATCTCGATCCTCCCTATCCTGAAGCACAACAATGTCAGCTTCCACCTGCTCGATGTTTCTCACAAGGTTCCCAACCTCAACTCTACTCCATCTCATAAGGCGACGTCTAACCAACTCAAGCCACCTAGAGAGACGATAGGTTGCATTACCATGCATCGGTAAATGCCAAACCTGACCAACAATAGACCGAGCCGAGGGGTAGGAAGTCCAGAACTGCTCAAATCTAAACTGATGCTACCGCAGAGAATCAGTGACAGTAGAGATCAAGATAGGATAGTGATCGGAGGCAATGCGAGGCAGGTGAGTGACATTGGCAGAGGGGAACATCTGAGTCCATTGAACAGTGGCCAAGGCTCTATCCAGTCTTTCCCAAACTCTAGCCGACCCCTGGCGATTGTTACACAGGTAAATTGGGATCCCGAGAAACCGAGGTCCATCAGACCAGCTAAGGATATGAAGGATCTAAACTCCGATATAGCATGTGACTCCATAACCTGCCTACCGCCACGCTTTTCATTAGCAGCAGTAATGCAATTAAAGTCCCCAGCCATGATAGCAGGAATGCCTTGATCAAGAAGGGAGAGACTCTCAGCCCATAGAGCACGCCGTTCCCTAAAATCTGTACTAGCATAAACTCCCAATAAGAGCCAAGGGTTGAACGAGCCCTCAGAAACAAGAAGAGAGATCTGCTGATTACACTGGTGAAAAGCCATCATTATAATCGAAGAATGCCTCCAGAATGCCACCATCCCACCAGATAGGCCACTAGACTCCACAGCATAAGAGGACCACGTTCTGGAAGCCTGTCTCCGAAACCGACTAGACTATCCCCCAATAACCGGGTCTCCAGAAGAATACATATATCACAATTGTATATCTGCATCAGTCTACCAAAGGAGGATTGAAAAGAAGGTTTTTGAGCTCCTCTGACATTCCAAATAAGGATTTTCATTTGGTAAAGGGGGGAGGGTGGGACCCACCCTGGTCATCCACCATAGCCTGGTCAGAAGAATGCCCAATAGACATCATATCATTCACTACCGTCTGGGTAGTGCAATCCAGCTGGATATTGTGACCCCGTGGGAACCTACCTCAGACATAGAATCCGAAGACCGGGATTCCGCAACAGGGAGAGCTGATTCCATGGACTGATCCATAATAGCCGACTTGAGGCAGGCTAGGATCGAATCATGGTGACGGATCTCGCCCTTAGATGATTGACCCAAGTTCACACCACAATCAGTGACTTGACTACAAGAGGCCTTATCTGGCCCTCCAACCAAATTGATAGGATCCTTGCCCGAGATCAGAGGATCAGAAGTGGATTGCATCGTCTTCATGTCCTTGGACTTAGAATAGCTACCCTTCCCTTTCCTATTCCCATTTTTAGAAGTAGATCGCATGTGAAGGGATTCCTCCGGCCTAGCCCGCTTGGAAGGACCCGGATTAGCATCCAACCTGGCCACTAGCCCACAATCCACATTGCCCATAGCTAGGAGGGCAAAAGGATTCTTTGATTTCAGTAACTGAGGTTCAGAAGTCACCTTAAAAGAGGCAGCATGTATCTGATCATCAGGATTCCCTGTAGCTTCCAAACCGGCACGGGAGCTCCCAACCAGCACACCATCAGAAGCAGCCTTCCTTGAAGACTTATCAGCTTCAGCTTTCCTTAATACTTCCAAACCATCCGAGAACTATCCTGGGGCCACTGCAACACCATCACGGACCTTGTCAGCCTTGAGGGAGCGCCGGCAAGCCATCTTGGCAGGAGAAGACCACCCATTAGCCGAAGCTCCATTCCTCACTACTGCAGATGAAGGGGGAACCGGGACAACAGGGGGGGACCCAGCAGCTTGCTCAGCTTCCTTTCTCACGGAAGCAGAGGAAATCCGACGACGAGAAGTTGACATCCAGGGGCCAAACAAATGTCCGACGAAGCCTACTCAGCATCCAAAGACTCGGATGACGAGGAACAGGGGCCGGAGAGATGAAGAGAACCGCAGCATGGGCAGATTCCAGCCAGGTGCTCATACTGGAATTGCTGCCAGAATGGAGAGGCCGAACCCTGAACTCTCACACCAGGCCGGAGAGGTCGCCGAAGATCCACTCTAAGGCAAGCTCTGGCAAACGCGCCCCTGGACAAAGACTGAGTGGCTGGATCAGAGAAGACGAACTGCCCTGCCGGCGCCAGGATAGCTTCAAGCACAGCGTCACTCCAGAACTCCAAGGGCAGAGCAGGCAGGCGAACCCAGAGGAGGACCGAGGAGACTGAGTCGCTGGCCGAAATAAACTTAGGATGCCAATTCTCCGTAGCTACAGGCTCCCCATTGACAACCCACGGGCGAGCTAGCACCAATTCCTTGGCACCAGAGTGCTCAAACCGGAAAATAAAGCATCGGTGAGCAAGACATATCGGATGGATTTCACCGGAGATGCCCGCGCGCCTGAATTCCCGGATGAAGGCTTCCGGTGGAATCCAACGGTGGAACGTCTGAGAAATAATGGCTCTCTCCTTCCAGCAAGCACCAAACGAGTCCAGCAACGCGGAAGGAATTTGGACGACGTCTGGGAAGCATCCCTCTAGTTCAGTAATCTTCGCCGGTAACGGGGAAGAGGACACCCATTCAAACCTCGAAGCCGGCCCCTTACTCCAGGCCTTAGGAGCATCCTAAGCTCCATCCGCCACCATAGGAGCCGACAGAAACAGGCACAAGAAAATCAGATGAAAGAAGAGCATCGGGATCAATCGAGATCGCAGAGATCAAGCCGAAACCACCGCGAGCATGAATCGTAAAGCAGAAGAGGCTGCTGGCACGTGACCGGGGAAGAGAATGGATGGATACCTATGATAGCTATACTAAAGGCTGTTTGTTACAAATCAAAAGGCCAAAATTTTGCCCCCCTCTAGGTGTCCCTTGCGATTGACATTAACTCAATTGAGAATCTCCCTGAAGGGGTCTTACTGTCAATACCATGGTCAACAAGCCCTTTTATTCTTCCATTACACGAATCCAATGTTAGAAACAGCATGTTCCAGAAATAAAGTAACTCTTTTAAACTGGCACTTGATTCCATAAGTTGGAATCATCAACCCAGTCTGAACTGGCTCCCACGCCACCCAAGACCACATGGATTCCTGGCAGCAGCCAGCGGTCCAAAGTCTACCACCCGTGGATTACGGCAGTTATACCGAATCCAGATGACCCGTGCCCGCCACCTGGCTCCTGGACCCACCCTGACGACCAGCGATCTCTGATCGCAGCCCCATGTGGTGGGCCCATGCCCAATGATCAGACCGTCCAATTTCGAGTGGTCTCCCTCTGTCTCAGTCCTCGATGGTGGTTTTGGATTCTTGCATGCAACCCCTTGGACGCCAATGGCCCATGTGCACCGCACTAGAAATGAGAAGTTGGAAGGCAACTTAATGCTTTGCATAGAGGTTGCTGTGCCATGGCCAGCGTCAGCAGCTCAATCGATCCTAACAGGCAAGGCACACAGGCACCAGTGCAAGGGTGAAAGATAAAGATAGGATTCTCTCTCTCTCTCTCTCTCTCTCTCTCTCTCATAGCTCCCTTTGTAGCTTGATCAAGGGGGAAAATATGTGAGACCTGGTGTCCAAGGAGATAGGATGGCAGGAATGATTATTAGATTGAATGGCATGTCTTGTATTTCACAACAAGGGAGATTAGGTATGGGAAAATAATCAGCTTGCCATCTTTTGTACTTGGAAAGATATTTGCATGTCTTTGGTCCTACGATATAATAATAATAATAATTTTTTGTTGGTGAAATCCTTCTCCCAACTTCTTTTATTTTTGTTTCCTTTAGATATACGAGATAAATTGGTAGAAATATGATTCCGTTCCAACAAAAAAAGTTGGTTCTTTTAGTTTGCAATGGGAGGATAATCTCTTATGTAGACTGGGTGAGCCATGGAGGCTGGGATCGATATACATCCAAGGAATTAAGATGGAGATGATGCTTATCCCAAAATTATTATTTAAAAAAAAAAAGCTGGAGATGCTTGCATAGAGGAATTATTGGTGTGCATGCTAATGTATGAATCCAGTTTGGCATCTTTTATCATGTCCTTTTGTTCAAAGACAAGCTAGCTGTAGCTAGCTAGCTTACAATTTCACACTGAAACCCACCCCCCGGCTTCCCATGTGCTTGGCCCCCTCGCTTCACTGTTCGATGCTCACGCTACCACCACCCCTGGATAAAAAAAACTCTTAATTACCACCTTCAAGCTGACACAATTTTTTCAAAGAGACAACATGGCACCCAATTCCACTCCCTCTCACTCTTCCCTTTAAGGGACAAGTAACTTTCACATAGAACAATAAACTTAATTGCATGCCAGGTTTAATCGAGGCAACTTCTCATCAATCCCTTCTAAATTGCAATAACAACATCGTATTAGACTAGTATAAGAAATCCATCATTAATCCAGCTTCCACGCATAAAGAAACAAGCAACATCCAGTCGAGCACGACTGTTCTACACTAGCATTCTTCCCATCCAAAGGACTCAATGGAGAGGACGACGACGTAGAAGAAGAGTACTGCTGCAGTGACGAAGGCTTGAACATGAACAATGCTTGCCTTGGACCAGGGCAGAAGAGCCAGTCATGAACATCCCAATACACTTCCACTTTAGCTTTGTTTACAGTGATAGACTGGTTGCCCCTAAACTTCCATTGGAGATGCCTCACATGGATGGCCGCATGCGCATCGATCTTGATCACCATCTCTGGATCCTGTTACCTCCGATGCTGCTGCCAGTAGTACCACAGCCCTTGCACTCGATCAGTATCTCATGGAGTTCCCCCTTCTCACTGAGCCTGGCTCTTGTCACAAACCTCTTCTTACCAAAGACATGCTCTTTTCTAGACACCAAGGTGGCATCTATTGCAGCTGGCCGGGACCTCGTCCTCTGGTACGCCTCTCGGCGAAGATCGCCGAGGAGGAGGACCACCTCTTCGTCGGAGACGACTGCGACGTAATAGTTGGATTGAGGCTCGGGGTCTCCGCAGAATTTTGCCCTCCTAAGATCCCAGAGCACGTCGACGGGCTTCCCCTCCACATGGAAGCGCTTCGAGCCGTGCCTGCGCCAGAAGTACCATGGCCGCAGCGCCACCTTGCAGCAGTCTTCCTTGCCGTTGCTGTTGATGTTAGTCTCACCAAGAGTACTGTCCGATCCTTCCACCACGGAGAGAGAAACTCCATGAACGAGGGCATCTCTGCACCACGTCACAGCGATCAAGCGGCAGTGGCCGGCGACCTTGGTCCGATATACCGATGTCACGACGCTCTGGCCTGACTTGGTTCCGGCAACACATGTGGGATCATCAGCCGGCGGTTCGCCGGCTGTGAAACAAGAAGGGATGGTGAATGGGTCATGCATCTTCTTAGAGTAAGAAGATGGCCGAATAAAGCCAAACTGGGGGAGAGGGAATGAAGAAGGAGAGCCAATAGAGAGAGAGAGAGAGATATAGACTATGGCCACACTTCATCAACAATATAATAATACGGGGAGGAAATATATAAGCTTCAATCATGTTTTCCAAGCTGGGGACAGAGGAGAAAGGCCAGCAGAGTTAGTGAGTGGAATGTAGGAGGGATGGAGGGTCCTAGTTCCTGACCTTTGGGCTTTCCCTTGACCAAGGGTGGTTTATCTAGTTTTACGTATATAAGCCGGCTTCCATTTTAACTTCTTAATTTCTCTAATTATAAAACAAATTAAGACATATAACTCTCCTGCACGGTAAAAGGGAGTGGAGCACCATAATTTAAGTGATTAACTTCTCATCTCTTGCTTTTACCATCGATAGTGTTGCAGAGCGGGGACAAGGCAATGTGAGGAAAGCTTCTGAAGAGAGGCATGTGAACATTAGTATTTTTTTGTTTTTTTTTTAAGAAAAAATAAATTAATGGCATGGGTTTTTGAAGTTTTTGGAGCGTGCTGTTGAAAAGTAGAGGGATCTAAGGTGCAGTGGCAGGATAAAGTCTGAGGAATCTGGGCATGAGTTGCAGAAAAAAAATGAAGGAAAGATGGGAACGGAGTAATGGTCCTATCTGATATGAGGAGCTGAAAGAGACAATATATCAGAAAGTTAACTAGCTTTGTTTGGCAGCTTAGAACGACATGAACAGTGAGAGGGAAGAGGCTGTGCTGTAGCTTGATTTGTGTTGGAGCTGTCAATGTTGTCATATAACATGTCAGTGAATCTCTCACATGGGTTTCAGATATATATATATATATATATATATATATATATATATATATATATGCATAAAATAAAAATCTTTAATTTTCCTTTCTGAAAAGGATTATGAGCATATGGACGTACATGTTATTTTGAGTTGCCAAAGCTTGCAGAGATCCTAACTAATGGGTGCTTTATTCTCTCATTAATCATTCAATTGTAAGTAATGAAGCTATTTTAATGATAAACTTTCTTATGAAATTGAAGGGAACATTTTGATTGCAATCGATCTTTCTAAAGATTTATCCAAATCTCAGAGTCTCTTCATCTTACTCCAGTCCATGCTTGATATGGTTCATCGAGATTGGATTGGTGACTTAAAAAAATCGCTAGTCAGGTGTTTTGGCAAGTTTTACAACTGGATGAATGCATGGTTTTTTTTTTTTTTTTTTAAGGAAAGTTCAGGTGGATAATGCATGACTAAAGTATTAATTGCTACTTCATTTTGGATCGCAGCGTAACGCCTGCCCAAATGTTACGGCTCGATGTGTTGACTGGACTAGCTTTCGTGGTCCAATCAATATATAAGAAAGAAGTCATTCCATCGCAAAGATTTGCGCGTTTGTAGCATAATGGCTGGAAAATTGGTCAACGGGTAATATGCCCATTAGAAATGGCAAAATTTCAAACTTTGAAGCTTGGTTGCTCAAGATCAAACGAATTATGAGGGCTTGCCATGCGGTCGTTCGTGGACCGTGCTTTTTTTTCTTTTTTTTTTTTTTTTCTTTCTCATAAGAGGGAAGAAGACCATGGACCATGCTTTAACAAGAATCTCCTTGCTGTGCTTCAAACCCGAGATAATAATTATCGTACATTTGAGAAATAGATCCAAAGTACGCAAAACATTCTCTTCAAAGCAATATATTCAACTAAGCAAAGCAAATTAAAAATTTATTAAATCGAGTAGCCAAGTTCTAAAACAATATCAATAAAAATTACAGTATGAATGCAAAAAATTCTAATACCAGAAACTCTAGTTATTGTACCTAAAGGTTAAATAATACATATTTTAGTCATAACAAAAATATTGATTAAAAAATTAGTGCAATACTTAAGCTTATGATAATAAATAGGTATAAAAGTCTAAAAATAATGTTTATCTTCTCTAGAATGTATCTATTACAGCAACAGCTTAAGTCACATAAGAATTGGAAATCAGAAAAAGGTATGTCAAATTTAAAGAATGACTAACACGAAAAGTTAGAAGAAAGGTTTCGAATTGTAATTTTATTTTTCCTAAGAATGTATTGTAAAACTTAGTAGAAGAATAAAGCACAAGGCTTCAAACCCTTAAATATGGATTAGATTAGGTTTTGGATCAATAATTAAAATAAATAATCATGAAAATCCAAAACCAAGAGTAGAGGATCCATCGGATCTCAAAATGATCATGCAGAGTTGGCCAAACTATAAAAAAAATCAAAATGATCATTCTTTATTCGGTCTAACGGTCAACCTAGGCTAGTTGACCGCTAGAGCTCTAATAGCCCAACTGTCATATATTTATTTGACCATTGGAGCTACTTTTAAGCCCCAATAGCTATTTTTATATTCCTATAAAATAAAGACTTGTGGAATGATTTAAACATAAAAATAAAATTAAAAATCATAAAAAAAATCTTGAAAAAAAAGAGTTTTGAGCTTAGTATGCATATTTCTTTCTCTTCCATGTTTAGAGCTTTATTAGCATATTCATGAAGAGTGTTACTGTGTTTCCCTTATTCTTGAGAGAATTGGACTCGTCTAAGCCCATGGAAAGGAGAAAGTGGGTTCATCTTTAGTTCAAAAAAATGATTGTAAAGGTCCTCGTAAGCTTAATAAAAGGAGTATATAAAAGTTTGATCCTCAACAAGTTAAAAGGATTGGTATAGTAGAAATCCCAAGAAGTCTTGCATAATTGATACAAAAAAGGGATGTCGAATCACTATAAAAATCTTGATGCCTCATTTATTGATTTGCTCATTTAGATTTTTGTAATTTATATCGTATGCTTTTATATTGAATCCCTTGCAACTAGTATTTGGCTCCTATGTTTAAATTATTATACTTATGCTTTGTTTTTAAATTATGCACTTATTTTTAAGCACTTAACTATTGTGTTTTAAGTTTTTGATCAACTCAATTCATCCCCCCTCTTGAGTTGCCCTGGATCCAACCGTAGTTGTTTCTTGGAATTGTTGACTAAACAAAAGTCTGCTAACTTTTGGGCCAGCTGCTACCCTCACTTATTTCTCAAATTCTCTTAAAAAAATAAAATTTTAGTAAGCTAATGCTCAGTAAGTAATACCTAATCATGCTTAGAGGGATCAAGTAAGCAACTTAACTCAATTTAAAACATATATACAATATAATATTTTAATATCATTTCCATAAATAGTTTCAATAGAGGATCATGCATGTATTTTAGTAACAATGTCAAATTTCAAACTTAAAGCTTTCATTCTAAAACTTTGATAATACCCTATAGTCATAACCACCACAATATATAAACTCTATAGTACGGCTAGAAGGATCGCTGCATTTAACCCTATGAGGGTGGGTCAAAAATAGATCGTTGCATACTTATCCTATAGAGATGGGTCTCAGTATCAATCATAAGCCTTTGTACAAGCGTTGAAAGGGAGAGACAATTTATCACAAATCGTAAATGATTGAAGGTTCATAAATCATGCTTGAATAGATCATATCTTGTTTCATATATATATGGATTGCAATTTTACTTAAATTTCATATAACAACCCCCCTGAGGTTTGTAAAGGTGAACTTTGATGGCAGCATCCATGGTACTGATGGTGGTGCAGAGTACGTCATTCGGACCGACGAAGGGAGACTTATGGCGGCTAAAGGGGCTTTCTTTTAGGACTCTTCTATCCCGAAAGCTGAGCTCAGAGCAGTATAGGCTAGCATCATCATAGCGACCCAACAGCTATGGGCTTAGAGGCTCCTCATTGAGAATTTGAGAGGGACTCTTCTACAATCATTGGATGGATTCGAGACAGAGTGGATCATGACGATGCACACTCACTCCTTCGTGATATTTGGTAACTTTTGCAGGGCCCGACGGTGACCATAGCCCATCATGTTTATCGGGAGGCAAACTATGCGATCGACTGGATTGCCTCCTATGTAGCTCAGCACTTCACTAATTGAATTTGGACTCAGGGCGATAGGATTCCACCTTCCCTTCAGTGGTATTTTTTCCTTTATCTCTTGGGCTACCCTCGCACCAGAGTTGTGTGACCGCTCATCTGTATCCAAAAAAAATACATAATTTCTATATGCAAGTAAACTTAAAAGCAAACCATAATACAAATTCATAATTTATTAAAAATATTAATAGGCACACAATTAATATGACAAAAATATATGCTTACTTGATCCAGTTGTTGATAACGACACAAACAAAAATTTATGAAGCTAATAATTTAGTTTAATAAAATTCTAAAACATGTCTTGTATAAATAAATATTAAATCATATTTTAACCATGATAACACTTCAAATAAGTTTTGCAAGACCTAACATTTATAATAAATCCTAAACATATAAATATTCAACATATGACAAAATTATCCAATCTAGAATCTAAATATAATTAAATTAAAACATTTACAATGAAAAACCTGAATTCAAATCTTAATAATTTTTAGAAAGTATTCTAACCATGATTGGAATTACTTAACTTGCTGAACAATGGCTAAACCTGACCAGGACTTGGATCCATGGTCCACCTCTGTTGAACAAATCGAATGTAATACTAAGATTAGATAATAAAAAACTCAAGGTTGTTTTCAAAAGTTATTAGCCCTAAACTATGATCAAGACCTCAACTCAACTCAACTCAACTCATCTAAGCCTTTTCCCAACTACATGGGGTCGGCTACATGAATCTACTTCCTCCACTCTACTCTATTTAGGACAAGTCGATATTTAAATTACAAATAATTATATTTTTTTAATTATTTCTGTCCATATTAGTTTAGGTTTATCTCTACCTCTATCCTTGGTTTGTTAAAATATCACTCTTTCTAACTGAAGTATTTAAAGGTCTACGCTGTATATGTCCAAACCATCACAATCGATTTTTTTTATTTTATCTTCAATTGGGACACTACAACAAAAATTCGTTTTCGCAACTCTTTTTTCCCGACGCTAGGGTGTAGCGTTGGGAAATAGCGCAGACCGACGATGCTTTTTAATAGCGTCGGCATATTAGTTAAGTTTGTCGATGCTTTAAAGCGTTGCCAGGGTACGATGCTTATTAGCGTCGTCTAATTAACTAATAAGAAAGTTTACCGACACTTTTAAAAGCATCGGCTAGGGTACGACGCTTATTAGCGTTGTCTAATTAACTAATAATAAATATTGCCGACGCTTTAAAAAGCATCGGCACAGGACGATGCTTAAAAGCGTTGGCATATACCGATATATATATTTGCAACCGAGCTTCCTTCCTCCCCCACGCGTTCTGTGATGCCCTAGCTGCCTCCCCGCCACGATCTTCCTCTTGCCAACGCGTTCTGTGATGCCCTAGCTACCTCCCCGCTGCGATCTTCCTCCTCCTCTGTGCTGCCCTAGCCGCCTCCCTACCGTGATTTTCCTTCGTCTCCTTCCCGTGGACGCTCTCTTCCCTGACGAAGGTGTATCGGTCGGCCTCTCTCCTCTCGAAGGTAAGATCAAAATCTATTCCTTACGCTTATTTTCATCGTCCGGGTGTTGATTTTCATCATCCGGGTGGCTGTTGGCATCAGCCTTAGGATTGGTGCTCTGGATTTGTGGACCAAAAGATTGAAAGGAAAATCCGAGACTCTACGACTGCCGATGCCCCCTCACAGCCTCCTCCCATCCTCTCCTTCTCTAGGTATGAACATGTTTTTCATTCTGTTTGGATTAAATTAATCGTGAGATTTGGGGATTCATTGCTCAACGGAACACGTTTGTGATGGTATTTTGTTTATGAAAATTAAATCGATTTTCCCTTAATTCTTTAGCAATCTAAATGTTACCGAGCTCTCTTGGAGTAATCTGCCACATAAAATTAGTTTTGCTCATTTGTTACCTGTCATTTTTATGATAATTCTGATCCATAGAAGAAAAAAGATAAGTCCAGAGTGTTTTACGGTAGCAGGGCCTTTTTCTGACCAGCTAATACCCAGTATCTGCTTGAAAACAGTGTTACCTGCATGAGAGATGGTAATTGACAATAACTTGGTTTTACTTGGTGTGTGCGTGTGTGTGGATGAATCTGTTGTGTCTGTTTTCTATTTGATTCTCCGATATTACGTCTCTGATTTTCTTGTATTGCAGTGGAGGCACAAACATAACAAATGTTGTGGTGATTAACTTCTTAGGGGGTCTGGTGGTAAACTGTTGTGATATTATGACCATTTGTGTCATTGTTTTGATTGAAGTTGAAAAACTAGCTGTTAATCCTCCTCTTGTCTCGCTCTTAAATTGGATCCTCTGCGTCTTCGAATCAGATGCAGTTACAAAATTTATCATATTATTTTCTTGTCAAAACATCAAGGGTTTTTATCCAATTCATAACTTATATTTGGCCATTCCCTATGGACTTCTTCTTCTCAATCCGTTCTTTCTAGGAGAGAGAAGCTGCAGCAACTGGTCAACTAATCAAAGCAAGTTTCTTGTTTTGTGCCATTAACTTCACATATCATCTATATATCTGCTTATTCTGTGTTTAGAGGACTGAAAATCCTAAGGATATATATATATATAGTTTATCTTGAAAAAGAATGTTTTAGTTATTTAGCTACCATTAGAAGCAATATTCTTATAGACTTGTAGGACCTTGGAACTTGATTTTATGATATTCCGATGCCAGGAGAAGGAACACCTTGTTTTCTACTCATCGAGAAATGAAGATTCCAGCAGTTTTGTGTTGTTAAAAGTGCTTCAAAGTTATTCGCGCCTTGAAAATTTGGGCTTCAGTTTATGACCATCAAAGTATTGCTAATTAGAGATGAAAATTTCATCATGGAAGTACTTTTAATACATTAAAAAAGTGGAGAAGTTCATTTAATTTACTCATTTTTGTCATGTACTTGAATATGGCTTCATGATGTAGACTTTGTTGGCAGAGATATTTTCTATAAATTATTTATTTTTGAGAGAACATTCCACCTTTCTAATGCTCCCTTCATGAGTGAGTTGTGTTCATTAGTTATCATCTTGCATCAGCAAATTCAGCAAAATAATTGTTATTATAGTAATGATATTTTGTTCATTCTTAGTTGGATATCTTGATTGATGAAGACCATGCCACTAGGTCTCTGAAAGTATGGTTTTCACTGTAGCTGTTGTCCATATACGGAATGGGGAGGCTATACTACAAAACAAATCAATAACATACATATAAAGTTGTAAAAGCTAACAAAGACAACATGGTGCTTATTTTTGGATATTAGTTTAGTAATTCAAAATTTTAGTCCTGTATTGGATAGTTAAAAAAAAATATAAACTAAACTAAATATAAATCGTAGTTTAGTTAGTGTAATCTACTTTTTCATGTGCTTTACTTATTTCAAAAGTTTTACTTCTTTCACCATGAATGTGCATTTTTGGGGCTATATCAGACTTATGTTGGTAAAATACGTGCAGGATATTGGATAAAAGTTGATTGTTTATCGATCATTTATCCTACAATGGATAAAAGTTGGATAATAAACCGAGAAATACAAAAGAATATTTAGATGGAGTTCGTCAGTTCATTAAATTTGGTATGGATAAATGTAGTTTGAATGGAAAGATTTCATGTCCGTGTCGGCGATGTGTTAACAATTCTTACTTAGATCCACAAACCGTTGAAGAACATTTGATATGGAATGATTTTTCAAGAGGTTATACGGTATGGGTTTTCCATGGAGAATGTACGTTGCCATTATCAAGTAATCAACCCTCCTCGTCTGATCTTGGATCTGGTAATATGCAAGATAACCTTGTAGGAGATGATATGACAGGTTTAATCACAGATGCTTTTCGACATGGTGTTCAAAACTTTGTGGATCAACTAATATACATGAAACGGATGGAATATGTGATGGTTCTACATCTATGGAACAAACATTCGTTGATGAACAATTATATCCGGGTTGTTTGAAATTTTCTAAGATCTCTTTTCTTCTACATTTATTCCATATAAAATATACGAATGGATGGTCAGGAAAGAGTTTTATCATGCTTCTTAAATTACTAAAGGATGCATTTCCAGAAGGCATTGATTTACCATCCTCTTATTATGAAGCAAAGAAAGTTGTCAACAAATTAGATCTTGGATATCAAAAGATCCATAGTTGTCCAAAAGATTGTATGTTATATCATGGTGGAAATGCTGATCGAGAGTCATGCAATGTATGTGGATCTTCGCGATGGAGGAGATATGAAGAGGATGAGGATGATGTAACGAACAAAACAAAAAAACCGACGAAGGTATTGCGTTACTTTTCTCTTATTCCTCGATTGAAAAGGCTATATTCATCATCGAAAACAGCTTCATTAATGAGATGGCATGATGAAGGGCGTACAAAGGATGGAATGTTGAGACATCCAGCAGATAGTTTAGCATGGAAAGCTTTTGATGTTAGGCATTCTGATTTTGCCTCTGATATTCGTAATGTTCGTTTGGGTTTAGCTTCAGATGGCTTCAATCCTTTTCGCACTCTAAATTCTACATATAGCACTTGACCAGTTGTTCTAATACCATACAATTTATCACCATGGTTGTGCATGAAGCAATCATCACTTATCTTGTCAATGGTTATTCCAGGTGATAAGGGTCCATGAAATGATATAGATATTTTTCTATAGCCTTTAATAGAGGAATTGAAACAATTATGGGAAGGTGTCGATGCAATTGATGCTTCAAATGGTGAAACATTTAAACTACGGGCAGCTCTGTTGTGGACTATTAATGATTTTTCAGCATATGCCAATTTATCTGGCTAGAGTACAAAAGGAAGGGTTGCATGTCCTTGTTGTGCAGATTCGACACATTGAAATTGGTTAAAACATGGAGAAAATTTTGTTATATGGGACATCGCCGATGGTTAGAACCAAATCATACGTTTCGTTTTCAGAAAGATTTATTTGATGGTACCATAGAGTTGGGATGTGCACCTATTCCACCGTCTGGAACTAATGTTCGTATGCAAATTGATTCCATCAGTTACATATATGGTAAATTCTCAAAGTCTTCTCAAAAAAGAGGAAGGAATGATCAAGAAGAAGTGACAATTGGTAGTATGGATGCACAGATATTTGAAGATCCAGATAATTTTTTGAAAAAAGAAAATGAGGAAGATGTACAGATACCATCCACAAATCAGCCTATCAAACATATATGGAAGAAAAGAAGTATCTTTTTTGACTTACCTTATTGGGAACATAATCTAATTCGACATAATCTTGATGTCATGCACATAGAGAAGAATGTTTGTGATAATCTGCTTGGAACATTGTTGAATCTTGATGGAAAGACCAAAAATAACATGAAGGCACGATTGGATTTAAAGGAATTGGGTATCCGACCGGAGCTTCATCCTATAATGCTTGCTAATGATAGAATTTATTTGCCTCCTGCATCTTATACAATGTCTCCTCAAGAAAAAATAATTTTCTTACAGTATTAAAAAATATTAAAGTACCTGATGGATATGCATCAAACATTTCAAGGTGTGTGCATCTTAAAGATATGAAAATTTCTAATCTTAAAAGTCATGATGGTCACATATTGATGTAAGATATCTTACCAATAGCGGCAAGATCATCAGTGCCTAAACAATTTCTTGCAGTTATAATTCGGCTATCATCATTCTTTAAGGCATTATGTTCAAAAGTTATTGATCCTGAAGAGATTGATCAGTTGGAGTCTGATGTGACCATTACACTTTGTCTGATGGAAAAGATTTTTCCTCCTAGATTTTTTACTATTATGGTACATCACTCATTCACTTGGCTTCGGAAGTCAAGCTTGGCGGACCGGTACATTATAGATGGATGTATTCTATTGAGAGGTATGCTATAGTCTGATTTATCCTAATGACCGGTATACCATAATTTCTACCAAAAGTAGCATCATCATTATGCTATGTTTAGAAATTTATTTATCTTGTAGGTACCTTATGCGATTGAAAGATTATGTACGAAATAGAGCCTATCCAGAGGGTTCGATTGCGGAAGGATATATTGCTGAAGAGTGTTTGACATTTTGTTCAAGATATCTTCAAGGTGTAGAGATAGTGTTTAATAGACCTCAACGGTATGGTGATTTCGTTGATAATGCAGAATTGTATAAGTTCTCAACTGCAGGTAGAGTAATGGAAAAACTGAAACTATTGTATTGGATCATAAATCAATGGCACAAGCACATCGTTATGTGTTACTCCATAGTGAAATGATATCTGAGTATCGTAGGTTAGTATGATTTATTGCATTTCAAGATTAAGATATCATATCTTTTTTTTTTTGCTCTAAATGAACAAAATATGTTTTATGCAGCGAATTTTTATTGTCTCAACGGCAAGCTAACCATAGCACTCGACCTAATCCAAGGATTGAGCAGTGATGGTTAGTCGAGTTATTTCCTACATGGCTTTCAAAACAGGTTTGACATATACTTCGAGAATATATGGATTGATTTAACATCAAATAACCTATTAACATTCCTTATTATTTCTTAGGTATCAACGATGATGGAGAGAAATTTGTCAGCTGAATTAATAGCCCTGGCTCGAGGACCTAACAAAGTTGTCAATAGATATAGTGGTTTCATAATCAACGGTTTTAAATTCCATACTAAAGATCGTGAGAAATTTAGAAAACACAGAATAGCGGTGTTATGGTGGAAACAGATGGAAAAACTTATTATGGTGCACTAAATGATATCTATGAGTTAGATTACTATGGAGTCTTTAAAGTCATATTATTTAGATGTGATTGGGTAGATATAAACTCATCAAGGGGTTTGAAAAAAGATACAAATGGATTTACACTTATAAATTTTACAAGGTTGATACATACTGGTGTCTTATTGAAGGATGATCATTTCTCTTATATGTTTATTTCTCTTATATGTTTATTTCTAATTCTATCTTTTAAAGTAAATGACTACTCATATCATTTCTCTTATATGTTTATTTCTAATTCTATCTTTTAATGTTTTGCCATATATCCATCTTAACATATGCATTCTGTCATACTTAATTTATTCACATATTGTTTCATATTGCCCAACACTCTGTTCCATATAGCATACTGGCCTAATAGCAATTTTATAGAATTTTCTTTCAATTTTAATGGGATGCGTCGATCATACAATACTCCCAAAATACTCCTTCACTTAATCCATTCATATAAAATATATGAATGGATGGTCAGGAAAGAGTTTTACCATGCTTCTTAAATTACTAAAGGATGCTTCCAGAAGGCATTGATTTACCATCCTCTTATTATGAAGCAAAGAAGTTGTCAACAAATTAGATCTTGGATATCAAAAGATCATAGTTGTCGAAAGATTGTATGTTATATCATGGTGGGAATGCTGATCGAGAGTCATGCAATGTATGTGGATCTTTGCGATGGAGGAGATATGAAGAGGATGAGGATGATGTAACGAACAAAAAAAAAAACCGACGAAGGTATTGCTTTACTTTCCTCTTATTCCTCGATTGAAAAGGCTATGTTCATCATCGAAAACAGCTTCATTAATGAGATGGCATGATGAAGGGCGTACAAAGGATGGAATGTTGAGACATCCAACAGATAGTTTAGCATGGAAGCTTTTTATGTTAGGCATTCTGATTTTGCCTCTGATATTCGTAATGTTCGTTTGGGTTAGCTTCAGATGGCTTCAATCCTTTTCGCACTCTAAATTCTACATATAGCACTTGGCCAGTTGTTCTAATACCATACAATTACCACCATGATTGTGCATGAAGCAATCATCACTTATATTGTCAATGGTTATTCCAAGTGATAAGGGTCCAGGAAATGATATAGATATTTTTCTACAGCCTTTAATAGAGGAATTGAAACAGTTATGGGAAGGTGTCGATGCAATTGATGCTTCAAATGGTGAACATTTAAACTACGGGCAGCTCTGTTGTGGACTATTATGATTTTCCAGCATATGCCAATTTATTTGGCTGGAGTACAAAAGGAAGGGTTGCATGTCCTTGTTGTGCAGATTCGACACATTGAAATTGGTTAAAACATGGAGGAAAATTTTGTTATATGGGACATCGCCGATGGTTAGAACCATCATCCGTTTCTTTTCAGAAAGATTTATTTGATGGCCATAGAGTTGGATGTGCACCTATTCCACCGTCTGGAACTAATGTTCGTATGCAATTGATTCCATTAGTTACAAATATGGTAAATTCTCAAAGTCTTCTCAAAAAAGGGGGCGTGGAATTGGGTTCTTTAAAATTTAACCTTTTAAAACATGTGCTTGGAGATAGATGAAGTTAAATGCAATGCGAATTAAACACAACCAAAGAGATAGAGAAAGAGAAATCAAAGCACGGCAAATACAAAGGTTTATAGTGGTTCGGTGTATCCAACACCTACGTCCACTCCAAGATCCACTTGGTCTAACTATAATCCTCTTGTTACAGTCGAGTTATTTTACAGATCACAACTCAAAACTTATTGTTTCCCAGGGATCACAACGAACCCAGCCAGTTTTTCAAGCTCACCAGTACACAACCCTAAAC